>SNQJ01S0161072.1:37616-51266 GCA_010110895.2 Picea sitchensis | reverse complement strand
CCTTGGGAAAGTATTTCCATGGATTTTGTAGGTGGTTTACCTATGTCGAGACGTGGTCATGATTATCTTTATGTTGTGGTTGATCATTTTAGCAAGATGTGTATTTTGATGCCTTGTACTAAGCAGGTAATAGCAGAACAAACAACACAGTTGTTCTTTCAAAATGTTTGCGTGCATTTTGGATTGCCTAAGTCCATTATTTATGATCGGGATTCTCGATTTGTTGGAAGTTTTTGGTCGAGTTTATGGGCACTCATGGATACTAAACTTAAAAAAAGAACATCTTTTCATCCGCAGACAGATGGTCAGACAGAGGTGGTAAATCGTACAGTGGTGCATCTTCTTCGTGCTTATTGCAGTAAGCATCCTAAACTTTGGGATGAACATTTACACTATATTCAGCATGCGTACAATCGAGCTAAGCACTCTTTGATGCAAACGTCGCCATTTGAAGCATGTTTTGGCTATTTTCCCAAGTCGCCTTTAGATTTTATCTTTGGGAAAGATATTGTTGTTGATGGTCAATATGACATTGATAGGGAAGAGAAGTTCATTGAACAAATTCAGTCAATACATCAGGTGGTGCAAGAGCAGTTGGAAAAGAGTCAGGCCATGTACAAGACGAGACATGAAAAGCATCGTGTTGATCACAGTTTCCAAGTTGGAGATGAAAATGGCTTTACATCAGCAAGGAGAGGCTTAAAGGAGAAGGTAAAAAGTTGAAACCAATCTGATATGGTCCTTTCAAGATTATCGACAAGATTGGTAACAATGCTTTTCGTTTAGATTTACCTCTTTATATGAAGATGTATGCAGTTGTTAATGTTGAAGATCAAGGAGAGCATGTTCAGATTCCTTCCATAGATGATTTTTCTCCAGAGTATCTAACAGAACTGCAGGAATACACCATCCTTGACAGGAGAATGTGAACTTCGAAACGAGGAAATGTGGAGTATCTTCGAGTTGGTCTTAAAGGGAAAAATCCAAGAAAATCCAAGTGGATTGAGGTTGGAATGGTGAGGGAACTTTACCCTCATCTTCACATATACTGAAAATAGTCTTTTGGAGGTCCAAAAGTTTCCCAATGGGGAGGTGTGATTAGGGGATCAAATTTTGCTCAAAAATTCAAAGTGCTCGGAATCGCTTCAAACCGGACGAGAGCGTAGGCCTCGTTGTTTTAAACCCAACGCAACTCGTTTCGTCTCAAATGGACGTCGGGAGCAAGAGATATTGCGATTTGTTCATAAAGTCAAACAGGCAAAAAAAGGACGTTGACTCTACAGTCTGTATAGTGATGTGGCAGGGCCGTACGACTGTACGATGATGTGTCAGATGGTGACATGGAAGATACTGATTGGCATGTGTGGTCGAATGATTGTTTGACATGTGTCTTCTGGTGGCTAATGGTGTGAGGACACGTGGCCCAATCCATGGGCGCCACGTGTCACTCATTCTTTGGGTTAAAATTTTGTCATTAGCAGGAGTCGACCCCGCGACCTCTGGGTAGGGGAATGACTTGGCAAGGAGATGCCAACCAATGTGCCACTATATATTACTTAACATATATATGAAATTAATTTCATTTGAATTTGAACTTTGGTTTGGTTTGGGCCGCAACCGGGTTGGGGCTTAGCCCCAGCCCTTGGTCGCGCACCATTTAAAACATATGACCACCATTGTAACATAATAGTGCGTGCGCATTTTTAATATGATTTGAAACGGGATAGCCCATGGCTATATGCATAACCCCATGCGACCTCAACCAAAGTGCGCGGTTGGAACGGTTGGCCCATTTGGCCTTTTTGCCATAGCGCGTGGTCCTATGGACCCATATGCCCAACAGCTTTACGGTTGGGGGTTTCGGTTCCGTTAACGGTTCGACGGTTTGCACCGTTTTACGGTTGTGCACGTGTGTTGGGTTTTCACGCTATTTATTGCGTGTGAGCCAGGTTCAAACAACAAGGGTGCAATTTGTAGATGCAGAGACAACAAGCTTGAAGGGGGAGACTTCCAGGAGGCCTAACTTCTTCATTTTTCAACCGATTGAGGTGCCGAAAGAGCCCAGACAGGGGTTTTTGGACGCTCTGAAGCCATTGGAGCAGTCGGTTTGTCATTTTGAGCATTATAAGACATGTTTTTGAGCACTTTGAGAAATTAATAATAATGATCCATTGGAAGCTGGACCAAGAGATGTAGCCCATGAGAGGGGTGAAATTCTTTATCAAATTGTTGTGTTCATGTGATTATGGTCATTAATTATGCTACTATCTATGTGTATTTTTCATGAGTAATTCCTTAATCTATGTGTTGCAAACTGATCCATTTGCTTTAAACACATAACATTTACATTGCAAATAATTTCAAGTATTTCAAGTCTTCTTCAATTTTAGATCATTCCCATATCCATGTTTCACATATTAACATGTGTGAGTTGATTCATAGTTGTGCTATTACCTATGTTTCATGCCATTGGATGTTAAGTTTTATGTAGTTTTTCTCTTGAATCCCGTCTTGTCTGTTGAACATGTCTATGTAGTATTATTGTTTTCCTTTGGCATGTTTTCTTCTTTTCCCGTAGAATTCTTGTACATGACTTTACATGACTTATTTAATCTATTAGGCACCTTTATTCTTCTATATCCCACTCTTCAAACCATTTTTTGCACTATTTGTTCCATGTTTTCTTCATCCTTCTCTACTCATCTTGATTGTTTTAATTAGAATTATATTATTGTCCAAGTTTTCCATTCTATGTTTGTACAAGATTAATTTTCATAGTGTCTCCAATTCTATTGGGTATAGTTATATTTCATCAAAGATTATCTCATAAGGGATGTTTCTTGTTACTATTAGGCAACTTGTTATTAGGGGTTATTGCACTCACTTAAATTGGTTTCCAATGTTTTCTAAGAGGCTCTTCTTTAGTTGGGGTGATGAGATTAGCATGAGAAGATATAGGCTAAGGATTCTCTCTTGGATGAGTGGTGGTAGCCAAGGTCTATGCAAATTTTCTAGTCATTCTAGGGATTTGACTACATCACGCATGGCCATATTAGCCTTGGTGACTTTTAGTTCATCCACTATGCCATACCAATAGGAAGAGGTTGTAGGGATTATTTGATGGGGTTAAATAACATTCAAAACTTACTGTTTGGGGGTAGAAATAATAAGATTATATTTGTTGAAAGTGTTATTCGAAATTTGGTTAGAATTAGGAGCAGGGTTAGTGATGTTATATGCTAGGTTTATTCTATTTATATTATTGTAGGCTTGGATTTTGGTGGTGACATCCATAACTTCCTCTTCCTAGTACCAATCCAAGGTTGCAACTATTTGTGTAGATATTTTACCCTGTGCACATTCTTTTGCACTTTATTTCATGAGCATTGTTTCAAAAAGTGCACCATGACTAAGAAAGAATGGCCTTAGGCTAAAATTTCTAGGGTTGAGGCCAAAGAGAAGCTTGGGAGGATGTTTCTCAAATAGATTAGGTTACCAACCTTCTCTCAAAAAATATCATCCTATTGTTCATATCATAGACTAGTTATAAAGTGAAAAATAAGTCAGTGTTCTTCTTGGGATGTTCAAGGAGCATCCCCATCCTCAAATATTGCCCTTCAAATTTAAGACAAGTCTATAATTGTAAACCCAAGTCATCTACACTTTTCTCCTCCAACTAGTTACAAGCCTAATAACCTCAAGTATCGATTTATAAGGCCTAGTAAAGTGGAGATTAAAGGATTTAATGGTCTCAACAAGGTTTAATGTCAGGTTGTTAGAATTTTTCACCAAATATATTGGGATTTGTGGCTACCCAAAGGTCAACCTAAACCAATAGCATAATTCTTCCCAAGTGGGGAAGGCCTTATGGGGTAAATTGAAGAAATTAGTTGCATCCTTTCATTTAAAAAAAAATTACTAATAGGCACATACAAGTATTTTTTTTGGCTCCAATGTTATTACACACGCTTGAAAAAGCATCCAAGTTCTCACTCATGGAAACACTACCATTTCCAAAAAAATGGGTTGATGTTATTTGAATTTAGGCAAGGGTGTGGTGGGAGGAAGAACCAATAGAGAGGGCACATGCGAAGGGGTGTTATTGATGTCCTTTTTTTAACTAAAAAAATACCATATTTTTTAAAGACCTTATTAGGATTGGGGGTGGATACGATGGGTGCATACTAACTATACATACTACCAATTAACTAGGAAGTAAAGGGTTGAGTGTAGCTCAAGGAAGAGGTCATATTGAAGTTCACAAAAGGAGTCTGAAAGATAATGGGTAAAGGGATGAAATCATCTTTCTTGGAATTAGACAAGGAGCGATAAATTGTTTTTTGGATATTTTGAAGGATTCTCCTTCACCTTCTAATATCAAGTAGGGATTCAAATTTAGAGAAACTCCTCTAACTCTACATGAGTAGTAAGGATGCATGAGGATAAGTAATTAAAACATAAGGGGTTGGATGTGAACCCATATCTCCTAAATATCTATGTCCCTAGAGACAACTTCCTAGGATTCTTCTAATTGTTCACAGGTCTTGGTAGTGTCAAAAATATGGTTAAATACGCAAGAAGTAACACTTGACTACTCTGGTAGGTATAAAGGAGGATATGGAAACACTTTATATGATATAGTCATAAACATATAAACAAAACAATAAAATACAAAACTTAATTAACCTGTTTCAAAGGAGGTAGTGTTTCAAACCTATCCTAAGCAACAATTCGTGAATATTTCTCAAAAATGAGAAATAACCATGTTTGCAGAATTTTCAGCAATAAAGACAACTAAATTTAAAATTTGGTCGAGAATATCAACTCAATTAGATCCTTCAAAAATAAATACAAGCTACAATAGGTTAGATATGGTCATTAAATCTACTAAGAGGATAGATAATGACAACAATATAACGAAATACAGTAGAGTAGAAAATAATGTAGAAGTGAAAAAAAACAAAATATCAATAATTATTGTTGTTATCAATCTTTGGGGTTCCCTTGTATTCTCGCTAAAATATGTCGATTATGAAAATTATACTCACACAACTAACATCTTGAATCACTTTGTGAGGCTAATTGAAGGGAGGTGGGAATGATTAACTAAATCTTTATATCCCTTGATTACTTCCTCTAATGCCTAACCTTCCTTCTAGAATCTAGCAAGGATAAGAGGGATGAACGATGTATTTAGTCAGGTGCAGTTTGCACGAACCAACATTTATAATGTTTTTTTTATGTTATATGATATTTAGGGTTTTAATGATATTTATTTTTTTAAATTCATGGATTAAGTGTTGTTAGTGAAAAGGAAATTAACTAAAGTTGAAAATATTGCTTAAAATAAATAGTTAAGCTAAAGGGAAAAAAAATAATGCAAAATGAAATGCATAAAGGTGTTAAAATAATGCACAAGGTTACAAACGAGAGCTAGATAAAATAAAATAGTAGAAGCATAAGTTAAGCAATTTTTGTATGTTTTGGAATTACAATATTTTTATGATTTTTTCATAAGAAAAGATCAAAAATAAAATTAGAGAGAATAAATATAAAAAAGAATAATATAGATATGACTATAATTAGTTTTTTGTATTAATAATGTGTTCCATAGAGTACATTTTATGACTCTTTCAACCCCTTATGGAAGACTGAACCAAGATTGTCCAAAATTCGTCTTAATGTTTTTAGGGACCATACAATCTATGACTCTTTCCACCCCTTGTGGAAGGTTGAACCAAGATTTTCCAAAATTTGTATTGATGTTTTTAGGGACCATAGAAGAATAGGCCAAGGATGTTAAAGAAAGAAAATAGTAGGAACATTAACTCTTGATTACATGGGAATTAATACACGCTGTAAAAACCACATTGTCTCTGCAAATTGTTTTTTAGTTACTGCTTAATAAACCCCAAATAGATGATTGGTAACAAACAACTACAAAAGCAATTTATAAATTGAGATCAAAAGGGAGGCTCAAACTCTCATATTTGTTACACCCTGAGAAGGCATCCCGTTATCAACAAATTTTTTTAAGTCTCTGAAAGAAATAATAACAATAATAATAATAATAATAATAATAATAATAATAATAATAATAATAATAATTGAATGGAAAATAACATAGGAAGCAAACTAGCTTCTAAATCTTACCATAACTCTGTTCTCTTCTCACTCATACTTTTCCCTTGGGAATTTTTCCTTTTATATCTTTGGCAAGTCGGTTAATAATTATAAACCTCCTTTTCAATATAATAATGTAATAATAATAGAGTGACATATGAAATTAGAGAATGAAAGTCGCTTTCTCAAAATAAAATGTCTCTAGGGTGAACATCAAAATATAAGATATGAATGTGACAAACAAAGGAGGGGGTCTCATCACCTAACAACTTAATGATACCAAAATTTCCATTAATGTGTGTGTTCCCCAAAAAATGTAAGTATGTCACCACGATGTTCCCTGAATAGTCGACCATCAAAATGCATAATGAAATTAGTCAGTGTTGTGAATGAGGTGAAATGGGGATAGATCAAGAGGAGGAGGATGGTTGCAAGGTAATCAAAGTAGGTTTCACAAGGGTGAAGTCTTCTAAGTGCATATTTACAAAAGAGATCAACATCCTCATACCTAATCTAAAATAGGGGGTAGTAAAGGAGACCTAGTTTTGGTGAGGCAAGTCAGCAATACGATCAAAATTGGTAAGAATATCAGCAAAGTTTAGAATAGTAGGAGATACAAATGGATCTAGTGAAGAACCTTGAGGAGGCATAGATGGAACCTACATGTTCATCAATTGTTTCCCTTTATCTATAATTATTATATCAAGAATGGGAGCTTCAATATATTTAGTAAGGTGGGGTGAAATTGAAGAATCTAAATCTAAAGAGATAACCCCAAAATCTTTAGGGATAACAAGCTTATTGTTAGGGGGGTTACAGTTAGTAGGAAGGGAAACTATGTTTAGATATGAGATACTTGGATGTGGTTTCAAGTCGGGTGTGAAAGTCAAAAGTAGTGGTTGTGTATTAGGATCCCTCAGATATAAATGGCTAGTTTGTACCAATTGAGAAAACCCATCAGAATCTACATCTAAATGAACAAAAAATGGAATCTTCTTCCTTTAGCATCCCCTCCATATATCCCTAGGTATGTTGGTTTTTCCTCTTATAAGGCCACAAGATCCATGAATATATAATATCATCTAACAACCAAATACAAATGCATATGTGACCTTCAATCAAATTTCTAATCTACTCAAGCAATTATTCATTAAATGAATTACACCAATGCAGGGAAATGTACATAGCCAATGGATTGATTCTAAATTATTCATAGTTGGCAAGGAACACATGCTATAAAGTAGGAAATATAACACCATGTATGCAACAGAGGCACATCGGAATCACGAACAACATGCAAGTGAGGGTAGGCATAAGAGCCAAGAATCTACAACACAACATGGATCTACTATTACCATGTGTATATCATAAGGTGTAGAGTCATAAATTTGAAGATGAAATATGTATGAAAAATGTATGTGCATAAGTGCCATGAAGCATGGCTTGAAAGTGTGCATCATTATGCCAAAACTTAAATATATGACAATGTATAACCTGGCAATAAAAATGACCAACAAAACTTGTAAAATCTTGCATGGGGGTACAAATCCAAACATTAACTTTCCAGTGTATATATGGTGCAAAGGAGGACTAGTAATACAATGTAAATGAGCCAATGATAAACCAAAGAACTAAGCATATCCTTCTTCTCTAAGAATATACATACAAAGCCAAATTTAAATAGATTAACCTTACAAACAAATGCATATTAATGTTGAATGAAACCACAAATTGAAATAGGTCAAACCAAGCCCATGTATAAAAACACCTAAACATAGAATGTGAGCTCAAAATGAATGACAATAAGAGCAAGGGGGAAACACATATCTAGGTGATCCAAGTACAAGAACCAAGTTGAATGTGTAATGAGTAGAGAGGTTATGACACCAACTAATCATTTTTACAAATGTGTCAAGGAAAATGAGCAAAGGGTTACCCAGGTCTAAAACACGACATTCAAGTCAAAACCCAAGTTTCTAGAATTTAAAAGTAGGCCTAAGGTGTGTCTTAGCCTACCAAACAATGTCTTAAGTTCAATTAATTAAATAGAATGTGAGATAAGAAAACAAGATAAAGCTAATGCTCTTACAAGACACCAACGATATAATAGAGACAGAGCATTGCCTATCTCTTTAAGCTATGATAAGACTAAGAAACCAATTACCAAAATGAACTACCACTGAGATATCATAATCTTAGAAGATCACAATATAATATGTTATGGGTCAAAATAAAGACTCAAATAATTGTGAAACAAAGGAGTGGTTATGGGTCACACATAACTCCCCATTGTCCTTCTTTTGAAATGGGAAACACTAAAAATGAGCAAGAAACCAAGTAACCATGAGCAATTGGCTCAAGATGGGAAACTAAAAAAAAATGAGATGAATTTTTTTTTTTTAATCGAAAGGGAGGAAATGAGGTTGCATGCTATTTCTCAAAACACCTATTATAATCCTACAAATGAAGAAAAAATATTTGAACCCTAGATTGTGAGCTTAAAAAATAAGGCATGATGTCACTATAAATAAATCTAGGGCATATCAAAACTAGACAATATGAAATGCATGACCTGGGAATGGATGATGGACAATAGAGATTGATAGGAAAGGGAATTAGTAGCTAGAATTTAACCAAAAAAAACACACCATGTCAACACAATACCAGGCAATAAAATGATAATCCATAAAAGAATGATTTGTAGAGTTACCTAAGAAGTGTGCATAGGCAGGTGATTGAACAACTCCACAATATCCTCAAAACCACTTGAAACCAAAAGATAAGACCAAACATTGGGTTTGTTTATACTCAACAAGCTAAGGAAATGATACATATAGGCTAGAAACAACTGTAGGAGAGTGAGAAAGATGGATTCCAATAGAAACCTGAGATCCCAAAACAATGAAATGACCAGAGCTAAATGAATAAGAAAATGCAATCTACATGGAATAAAATAGGTCATTGGAAGGAAAGAGGTGATAACAACCATTGGATGCATATTGATGAACAATAATCAAGGAGAATGAATACCACCCCAATCATGTTAAATTCATAGTGAAGGAGAGGTATTGGGGAGGTGAGGTTTCATGTAGTTTATTGCTCACATTAATATACAAATATGAAAGTGCAATACAACAATGATGCATGATCTCCTAATTATAAACCAAGACAAATTGATAAGGTTTATATAGATGGGTGGTGGGCTATGAATTATACCACATACACAACATAAAAAAAATNTTGCTCACATTAATATACAAATATGAAAGTGCAATACAACAATGATGCATGATCTCCTAATTATAAACCAAGACAAATTGATAAGGTTTATATAGATGGGTGGTGGGCTATGAATTATACCACATACACAACATAAAAAAAATCCAGCCATATATCAAGAGCCATGTAAGATCAAACGTTAAAACACAATGACCCAAAAGTACTAAGTGTTGATACAATGCACAATGTGTAGTATTACCATATGTTGGGTGTTGCAACATGTTGTATTTACCATTGTTGTTGTTTACCATTGAATACCATGCATATAAGGTATGTCATTGGAATGATTTCCTAGCATGGTCCTTTGGATCTTGTTTTTAAAAGAAATTCTTTGCATCCTAAACAAGCTCAACATGTCACCCATGGAGCTCCTAAATAAATTGACAAGTGAAGACATTAGATCCAACCATATAAAAAATGAAACTAGAACCGATATAACATGAAATTCATTGTAACCAGTAAAATCAAACCATGGGCACATATAATTAGATAATACAATGAAGGACAAGACATACTCATACCATAAATATTGCATAACCATAACCACTAGCATGTCAAAATAGTGTAAATAACATGTCAACCATCCATAAATTCACCATCTACCATCAAATTCCTCCATATTCCTAAACCAAATGACACTCTTATAGCTACAAGGTGCATGTTAGGGATGGGATCCCTCTTTTAATGTGAACGTGTCAGGAGATTGTCAATGAGGGTTGAAACAAATAGGTTAGGCAAAATGGATATGGATCAACTTAAAAAAATGAACAAAGAAAAATCACAACACTTTGTAATTTATTTCTTTTTGGCCAAAATTTGGGTCAACACCTTATTGACATAGTCAACAAAAAAAATTAGTGACTTTACATTCCCAACTGTCTCCTGCCTAGAAATTCACCACAATTCTAAGTCCTAATTTGATGTTTTTTAATATTAAGTCCAGACATGCTTAGGTCATTTTTAATCTAGTTTTGTTTAATGAATAACACAATAAACTTTAACTGTAACATCCCACTCTTGCGCACACTGATCAGACTTATTCTTTGAGGACACTTGCATGCAAGTGATCCGGTTCATTATATGATTGGTTGTTTTGATTATGATTATAAGATGTTGTGGATCTAATGATATGTTATTTTTCTATATTTATATCGACATGAGCTATTGACTTGTTTCTCGTGAGTGTGCAGGAATCTGGACGTTAGAGGATGTTGATGTCATCGATGGATCTCCTTGGAATCTAGATCGATTCAGGGAGTGGGTTGTTATGGTTTGAATGTTTTTGATATTACAGATGCGACATATGACTAGATATTATGATGTTGATTGTTATAGCTGACACGTTTTGTTGATGGATGCAGGATGACGGTAGCTTGCTAACCAGACTCACATAAGAGTAAAGGGGTCACGCACAACAACCAGAGACATTGAGGGAGAGGTGTGGCAGCAGCCCTGCCGCAACCTACTAGAACTCCCACCATGGCTCTAACTGTAGGTTAACAATTACCTAGTTCAAGATATCCACGATGTCGTGAGGGAGGACTGTGATAGTCGCTCATAATGATTCTAAGGGGCACACAATAAGGCAGTGTCCTTATTCCTTAGAGGCCCTTAGTCTCCCACTAGATCACTTGACAGAGTATTGACTCCAGGGTTTTGACATCTACCAAATCAGTCAAGATGAGAGTGTCACCCTTGGAGCATGTAGTGCGTCTTGAAGGGCACGCCGCACAAATAAAACCGGAATGCAGGCAAGTGGCACCCTTGGATCACATAGTGCGTCTTGAAGGGCATGTCATGATTTTAAATTTGGTAAGTTAATAAACCTAGTACCTAGAAAACTATTCCTCCTTAGGACCTGGTCAGCCTTAAAATGAATGATGGTATGAGTAAAAGTTTAATAACTAATTTTTCCCTTAAAAAAAAACTTTCGCCAAGCCTAGTGAATTTAAAATCCTGGGTCTAAGTAGAACATGTGAACAAAAAAAAACAAACTAATTGGACATTTAACAAGGAGGGGTTAAAGAAAATTCAAACATTAATAATTAAAGTAAATTTTAATGAAGGATTACATTATTAAAAAGGTAAATTGTTGTTTATGTCTAAACTTGCTAATTCAGAACTTAAAGAAAAAGGAAAACTTAAAGAAAAAGGGGAATGTCTAACATAGTAGGGAATCTAGTCTTTGAAACCTTCTAAATGTGAACTCAACTAGGTTTTAAGAAAGGTGCCAGTCAATTAAAAAATGTAAGGGAACAAAGGGACACCGAGGAGCATTTTTAGGAACGCTTTTAGGTGGGTGAGGGAAATAGGAAAATTTTATTAATTAATAAATTGATTTTCTGGTGCAACTAAGGGATCGAGTGACATGTGTACGGGGGAGGTTTATCCTAATTAAATTTGATAAAAAGAATCTAATGAGGGTTTAGGAAACTAATCACTAAGAAAAATATATAAAAAGGATGGCAGAGGAGGAGTATGGATCGCGTCTTATATGCGTAAGGTTATGCTGGAAAATTTCAATCTTGAATAAATTTTTCTTGTGGGAGTTGGGATACCCAGCTCGGATAACGAGTGGTAGCTTGACTTTGCAAGGTGAGCTGGGAGCTATATTATTCTCTGGTAGTGTGCATGGCCCATTTGTAGCTCAGGAGGCTTAGGGGGAAGAAGAGTACCCCTAGCGTTGGCTGGAAGGTATCGATGAGGTCTTGTTGGTTGGCAAGAAAAAGTGGGATGGAGTGCAAGCCTGGGACAATCACTTCCGGTTCTTTGCATTTGGATATGATACGCATGTGTACATTTTGTATTGAAATGTAGTTAAGTTTCTTATATATGCATTTCTATAATGGAAAAGTAAATTGTATTAAAAGATAGTTAATTTTCTGTATATGAATATCTCTAATGGTGAACATTGAGTTGAACCTTGGACAATAGTTGTGAACATAATTTAGATAACTTTTATTCCAGTTTAGAATTTAAATTTTGGTTGTAATGATTTATTAAGAATAATTTTCGAAGGAAAGTTATGATAGCTAGTGAGTAGATCTGTGTTAAAACTCCTTAGAATTTACACTCCTTTCCTTGTTCCAGTGGAAACCTAGTTGTTGTAGCTTCTCTCCTCGGCATTGAAGTTTTTTTTCCTCTATGGTTCCCTTTTGATTCAACCCCGACCAAGCCCAAGTATGATTACTTTGCGTTCCTTCAAGATTTACCTCTCCCTGTTATTACATTAAATATCCACGATCCCAGACACCTTCTTCTTTGCTCGCAACACAGACCATCAATGTCCCTGTCAATGATATGCCCCCTTTTTTATTTTACTGTATAACCATGTTAAGAGGCGGTTTTTCACTCTATAAAAGAGATGGTAAGGCCCCTTTTTATTTGTAATAGAATGGGTAGAAATTATGTTAAAAATAAAAACTGTCGTGATGTATCATAAATATAATTATGCTGTCAAAGATTCAAATTTTTCCAAATGTTTTCAATTTAACAAAAAATAGATTCATAAATTGAATCGTTTTTACATCGTTTTTTTTTCGTTCAAGAACTTGAAACTAAACTAGAAGAAACCGGTTAACCCCAAAATAATTTTTCATGGCTTTTAAAACCAAAACATTTAAAGAGGAATCATGTCCTTTGTGGGCTTCCTCTTGAGCTTCGACGTCGTGTCTTTAGGTTCCTGTTCTCCTTGAGCTTACTGGAATTTTTTTACCTCCCTATTTGCATTCTGATTATATGCTCTGCATATCCACCCTTGCCTCCAATTATGCATTCAATTTAACTAAGCCGTATGTTGGTTGGCAGACGATCAAACCCATTATAACTAGAGCTACATGCAATTCTCCCAATACCCAATCGACCAGAGCTACCAGTGTGGGCAGCGAAATGACCTACATGCAACAGACATACCAATCTCATGGAGGTGCAACAATAAATAGATCCATATCTATATAAATATATTCCATCTCTGAGAGGAGAATCATTACCCTCGTTATTATGTTTTCAAAGCAGCAGTGTCGCCTAGCCTGAGTGTCTTTCCACACCCTTCCCCGCCGTCACCTATAGAGAATGAGCCTTAGCTTTGTTGGGGCAGTGACCCAATGTTTTCACTGAGTTGTTAGTAGGAATCATGGGTTGTGGATTCGTATTCATGGTGGTAGAGATATAATTATGACACAAATGTCAGGGTAAAGGCAATAATGAATTGCAGTGGCAAATTTAGAGGTGGTTACAGTGTTAGCTAAT
>SNQJ01S0161072.1:15970-37606 GCA_010110895.2 Picea sitchensis | reverse complement strand
TTCATTTTCCTTCATGTCCAAATAACTTCATCAATATTCTGGTCCAAAACCCATGACTAGGGTTGACATCAATGACAACAACCAATCTTCCAACAGTTAATTGGTAGTATGTATAGTTAGTATGCACCCATCGTATCCACCCCCAATCCTAATAAGGTCTTTAAAAAATATGGTATTTTTTTAGTTAAAAAAAGGACATCAATAACACCCCTTGGCATGTGCCCTCTCTATTGGATCTTCCTCCTTCCACTACACCCTTGCCTAAATTCAAATAACATCAACCCATTTTTTTGGAAATGGTAGTGTTTCCATGAGTGAGAACTCAGATGCTTTTTCAAGCATGTGTAATAACATTGGAGCCAACAAAAATACTTGTATGTGCCTATTAGTAATTTGTTTTTAAATGAAAGGATGCAACTAATTTCTTCAATTTACCCCATAAGGCCTTCCCCACTTGGGAAGAATTATGCTATTGGTTTAGGTTGACCTTTGGGTAGCCAAAAATCCCAATATATTTGGTGAAAAAATCTAACAATCTGACATTAAACCTTGTTGAGACCATTAAATCCTTTAATCTCCACTTTACTGGGCCTTATAAATCGATACTTGAGGTTATTAAGCCTGTAACTAGTTGGAGGAGAAAAGTGTAGATGACTTGGGTTAGATGACTTGGGTTTACAATTATAGACTTGTCTTAAATTTGAAGGGCAATATTTGAGGATGGGGATGCTCCTTGAACATCCCAAGAAGAACACTAACTTATTTTTCACTTTATAACTAGTCTAGGATATGAACAATAGGATGATATTTTTTGAGAGAAGGTTGGTAACCCAATCTATTTGAGAAACATCCTCCCAAGCTTCTCTTTGGCCTCAACCCTAGAAATTTTAGCCTAAGGCCATTCTTTCTTAGTCATGGTGCACTTTTTGAAACAATGCTCATGAAATAAAGTGCAAAATGATGTGCACGGGGTAAAATGTCTACACAAATAGTTGCAACCTTGGATTGGTACTAGGAAGAGGAAGTTATGGATGTCACCACCAAAATCCAAGCCTACAATAATATAAATATAATAAACCTAGCATATAACATCACTAACCCTGCTCCTAATTCTAACCAAATTTCGAATAACACTTTCAACAAATACAATCTTATTATTTCTACCCCCAGACAGTAAGTTTTGAATGTTATTTAGCCCCATCAAATAATCCCTACAACCTCTTCCTATTGGTATGGCATAGTGGATGAACTAAAAGTCACCAAGGCTAATATGGCCATGCTTAATGTAGTCAAATCCCTAGAATGACTAGAAAATTTGCATAAACCTTGGCTGCCACCACTCATCCAAGAGAGAATCCTTAGCTTATATCTTCTCATGCTAATCTCATCACCCCAACTAAAGAAGAGCCTCTTAGAAAACATTGGAAACCAATTTAAGTGAGTGCAATAACCCCTAATAACAAGTTGCCTAATAGTAACAAGAAACATCCCTTATGAGATAATCTTTGATGAAATATAACTATACCCAATAGAATTGGAGACACTATGAAAATTAATCTTGTACAAACATAGAATGGAAAACTTGGACAATAATATAATTCTAATTAAAAAAATCAAGATGAGTAGAGAAGGATGAAGAAAACATGGAACGAATAGTGCAAAAAATGGTTTGAAGAGTGGGATATATAAGAATAAAGGTGCCTAATAGATTAAATAAGTCATGTAAAGTCATGTACAAGAATTCTACGGGAAGGGAAAAGAAGAAAACATGCCAAAGGAAAAAAATAATACTACATAGACATGTTCAATAGACAAAACGAGATTCAAGAGAAAAACTACATAAAACTTAACATCCAATGGCATGAAACATAGGTAATAGCACAACTATGAATCAACTCACACATGTTAATATGTGAAACATGGATATGGGAATGACCCAAGGAGCCTTGGTGCGAAGTATTATGTTGAGTTTATGAAAATGGGGAGGTAGAAACTGAGCAATGTCTTCCCTTATGTTATGCAACATACTCACTAATTGGGGACGAATTGAATTTTCAAATTTGACACTAGGTATAAGTGTTTCATGAGGATCTAGTTGGGGATACAACAAGGTTAGTAAAGAAAATGGTGAAGACAAGAAATAGATGGTAGAAATAGAAGAAAACAGTGCTTCCAACCACTGCTACAGAGCAAAGAGAACCAAACCCAATATAATATACCAAGGCCATGATTTAGATCTTGAAATTACACTACCAACTCTGGTTATCCTAACTATTATTTTAACCTCATGGAAAATGTTGCACAAAATGTTATCTCTATTGTCACATACGGGAATCCAGTCTGGTGGAAATTTTATAAGATATATCTGTCTATTTATTTTTCATGTTACTAGCAAGTTCCTTCCATCCATGTTTCTTTACTTTAGTTTTTTCCCGTTAAGTCAATTTTTTCTCATCTTATTACTTATCTTCATTTATTTTATTAATATTTATAAAAAATAAATATTTTATTTTTTTTAAATTACTTGTTAGTTTTTCTCTCCTCATAGCCTAAATCGATAGGTGGGTTGGTTTGACCCTTTCTACTAAAGACTCACTAGTATTTTTGTTGGTGGTAAATACTTTCATACATCCAAAAAAATCAGAAAAATGTTGGAAATCTGCATGGTGTTGACAAGGTACTAGTTTCCTCACTTGGAAATGCATTGTGTTTACAAGGTAATAGATTCCTCACTTGAAATGCATTGTGTTGACAAGGTACTAGCTTCCTCACTTGGAATATTTAATATGTGGACCACTGAAAAGAACTTAATTTCTGGAAAAAAATATTATCTTATTGTAAATTCCTTCTTTTTTTTTCATTTTCATCTTTCTCTTTATATTTTTGACAAAATTTTATTATATTGTTAAATCTTTTCTAATCTTTGTTATTGTCATTAATTCAATTCAATTTATTTTTTTATTTTTATTTCAACTTTCAACTTTCACCATCACTATATAATTATTTTTTCTTATTTCCTTTTTATCCTTAACCAAACTATATATATATATATATATATATATATATATATGTGGTGTTTCTTTTCAATTAGAGTCTTATTAGTCCCTGTCATAGGCATAGAGGAACTACAGTGATAGATAAATCGTTGACTTCATATTAGTTTGTCCTTTGACCACAAATATTTGCACAATATCTATTGTTAGAGCTAGGGAACTAAAAACATTGATTTTTATATAATAAAAAGTACCATATATGTAATGATCTGATAGGATAATATATTGGAGGTCTTACTGTCAGCTTCGCTATTCCCAATGTTTTATATGTTAGCATATCCAAACTTTTTGATCATCTACAGTCTTTGTGAATCATATATTTTTCTTATGCATTGCTTGAAGGTGGATTAATTCTAGCATTAGTTCAAATGTTTGTCTTAGCATTTTATGCTAGCTAAATTTATCCCAATGTTTGATATGCTAGCATATCCAAAGTTTGTCCTTCGAATACATTCTCTATTGTTCGAACTATTGTTACTAATTTTATTTTATAATAAATTGTAATAAATGTTTTTTGGTACATCAGAGACCTACCACGTTGCATTCTTTCTTAAATGTTTACAGAGCATTTTTGATAGACTTAAATGTTTACCTAACAAGCTTCGCAATGTTAAATGTTTACTTAGCAGGCTTGTTACAATACATTTTCTTCCAAATTTTTTTTATATGCAATGTTCTTTGCAGTCAATTTGGGAAATATTGTACTTCACCACCATTGATGGTTCATTGGTTCATGCTTGCTTCTTGCATCTCCACTAATTTCTTATTTTCTTGTTTTTGTTGTTCTTGTTTGCCCATTCGTCTTGTTGCAGTTTGCACGTTTGGGGTTCTGCAACCACAATTGGAACTGCGACATTCTTCGTCAACTGGTTGGTGCTTGCTTCTTTGTTCGTTGGATGTTGTTTATTGTTGTTTGATTCGACTTTGTAGGGTTCGGATCTTGTGGTTGCAGTTGGGCCTTTTGGTGCTTCTTAACTGGGTTTTTGTTTATTGCTTTCTCTTGTTTGCCTAAGCTTTTCAATGTTGTGTTGTTGCATATGTAGTTGGGTCTATTGTTACATTGTTTTTCAGTTGGCTCCCCATAAAATATTATGAAGATAAAAATAACATACAAAATTTTGCAGTCAATGTAAATTGCATCTCTTACAGCTTCAACTAGAGTTTGTCGGGCTCCAACTATATTTCATAGTTGGCGATGCTTTTTCCATGGTTTATGTCTTACTATGGTTTCATAGTTATGAGAGTAAGTGTTGTTGTCTGAGCGATATAGTTATTCTCTCCCTTTTTTTTTCCTCTTGTAAACTTTCTCGTTTTTTACCTTTTGTTCTTTCACTCTATTATGCATTTCTAGTTCTATACTTTCTCGCATTTATGTCTTCGTGGGTTCCCAGTGTGGAGAACTGAAAAATCGTTATCTCCATCTATATATTCACATCACGATTCTGACCGATCGTCGTTCATTTTCATACTTATCCAATTTTATGAACGCGGCTTCGCAAATAGGTGTTGTCGAACTATGGTAACTCGTGTTCAGTGTATACATCTTGCACCCAGAACTTTTGTGCTCTACAATTCGACCCCACACTCCTCGAACTTGCAACCCTACCTTTTCCTATGATGAGTTTGTTTGTCTGGCCTGCCTTTCCATACTTAGTCGATTTTACAAAATTTTGTGGGTTCACGCGTTCCCAGGTTCAGGAAAGTTTAAAAGAATTTATCGCTTCCCTCCATCCCCACTACCTTTTGCACTTCCCAATGGACATTAATTATGCTTTCAAAAGTGACAACCAACCAGACAAGTTCAAAAATATTGGCTTTAATAAGTGGAAAGCTCGAGGACATCTCCCACTAAAATGCATAGACAGACGAATATTATGGGATCTAGTAATTTTTTTGCCTGCATTTTGAATTTGAAAAAAAAAATATTAGCTCTTTTAGTTTTTTAAAGGATTCATCATAGTAACAGTGCAATAATGTACTACCTCGCTGCCATCAACGAACGTGTCATCCAAAGAGGCCTTGATGTCGTGTCCCTCTTTAATACTTTCCATATGTTAGATGTTTTCATATTTGAGAATCTGCTCGGATATGGGAATGTTAATATGTGTTATTAGTCACTATTCAGCACACATATTCGAAAATATTAGCATTAATAAGAGGAAATATCGAGAGCATATGTCATTAAGATGAATTAAACCAAAATCTACGGAAGATCATATTGTCATCCTCCAGCATTGCTTTTAAATACTTATTGTCATTTCTCTCTATCATCAAAGAGTTGGGCTTTAGGGTGCCTTCATTCTAATGTTCCTAGTAATGGACATGTAAGACAACTTATAGATTCCATGGAGGCCAAAATGATAGAAGAGATACTAGTTTTATGTGACGTGAGCTTTGAGCCAAAAAAAACTCTCTTATCCAACATAAACTCAGGCGGGGAAAAAAAAAAACAAGTATCTTTTGGTTGGTGTTCTCCCTATATTCGATGCTTTGGTTGGTTGAAAATCTTGCTTGGAAATTTGTTTGTTGATTTTGTTTTCTTGCTAGGATTTGGAAGGGATTTTCATGTCACGTGCAAAATACTCCTTCGTTGAAGTATATAGTTTCTTCCAACAACACATATTTGGCAAGTGTATCGAATTATGCATAGCACACAAGAATTTGTCTTCGTCAGGGGTGTCGCACTTACCATGGCTTGCAAAATGGTTTGTGATATTTGGAAATGATGCGAAATATTACTCCATTCGTGAATGTACCCATAAGCGGGTAAGAGAAATAGTATGGGTGGATAAAACGACATACTAAAATTAAAGAAGTTTCTATTTCAAATTTTTTTGAGCTACTTCTAGGTGTGGTAACAGACTTGACAAAAATCTATGTTCTTTGTTAAAGTTTGTTCACTCTCCTCTGGATGTGGTTACAGAATCCACATACAATCAACTGTCTATCGCTACTGCACATTTTTTATTTTACTACTCCTATGCATATAACTGGATTATGGGCTTTGCAACATTTTCTAAGGATTACTTTATACTATCAGCTTTTGCAAGAGGTTTCGCGTGTTCAGGTAATGATTTGGTTTTTGAAAATCACCTTTTACTAACACCTTCATGTAATCATCTTATTTCATTCTTTAGAAGAGGCCTTAATGTAGTGGTGTGTTTCCATATTTGTTTCAACCTAATGTCAATCTTCCTTTTTTTTCCCTTACGTTTGATGGGGAAAATGCATTTCTTTTGTTGCAATTTATTTTTTTCAAATATAGAACAATGTATTTTTTTTTAACAAACGCCTGTTCGAAAATTTTTAGGTGTTGTTTGGGGTTCACGTCCTTCAAGGATGTTAAGTAATCACAAAATTACTATTGTTTGTTCCAATGTAATTGAGTCGTCATCCACTATGGAAATTTCATTAACACTGCAATGTCAAATAATAGATGTCCGCCATGTGCCTAGTGTCAAGGTCATTATCACACAGGACACCCAACCTCCAAAGATTTATGGACTCAAACCAACATTGTATATTTCGTGAGAAAGAAACACTAAATTCGATGTTCTTTGCAGGTCTGATAATTTTACAATTTAAGTACTTTGACAATGACAACCCTGCTTGTTCATCGCATTGTTGCAGTGCAATCAGTAGCATTGTTCCCATTGCCACTGCCAATGTCAATGTATGAGGCCAAAGCTATCTGGAGCCTGGGGTCACCACCTATGTGGATGCCTGAAGTTGATTGTATGTCGAGTCTCTTGCTACATCCAGAGGTCGCTCAACACTATTTGACATAGAAACTGGTTGTCTGTCACTTCAGTTATAGCTTTGGCATAAAACATTATGTAATTTCAAAATATTGATTCAAATGCCCATACATTTTCTCACGTTGGTGGGTATACAATTTTATAATTTTATACTGAGTGTATTTGGGCATTGAGTTATATTTGGAGTCACCTCCAAAAATTCCAGACCTTTCTATGGGACGCCATGTCTTCCACCCCTATGATGAAAGATATATTATGATGGGATCTGTAGCATTTGATACACTTGCCAGGTTTGTGTTGCTGGAAGAAGTCATGTATTTCAACAGAATAACATTGTGCAGTTGGCTTGGACGTTCCTTACAATTTACTATAATAAAACAAATAAGTTCAACATACAAATCTTCAGGTAGGCTTTTCAACCAAACAAATGATCGAATACAGGGAGAATAGGAGTCACAACATACTTGAATTTTTTTTTCTGTCTCGACTTTTGTTGCCTAACAAGATTTGTTTCCCCCATAATTGACGTCACATAAAACGACTCCCTCGACTTTCAATTGGGCCTGAATCACATTTCTAAGTTGTCTCAGATGTCAATGGTCAGGAACATTACAAGGAAGGCACCTTAAACCCCGGGTTTTTGACGACAGAGGGAAATTATTACTTAACAAAGAATGGAATGTTGAATAACTAGCCAATGCAAGCAGGACATCTAGAAGAGACAAGTTATTCAAAAAAACTGGGATAGATCAAGTTGGTATCACCAATTAAGTCCAAGACCCGAAATTGATATTCAACTCATTGTTTTTTACAAATCAAGGATTTGATCGTCAAGAAGACTGCCAACAAGCTTCATTATTGTACATATTTTTTATTGGAAGGTGACATGCAAAATCACAATCATTGTGGAAAATAATCTCAAGTGTATTTTGTAATCCATCTTATTTGAATATAGAATATTTTCATTTTTATTTTTTTTATGGTGTTTTCCAATCTTTGGTATTGCTTTTCATTTTATTTTGTAACTTTTTTGTGTGTGTCGTTAAACATGGACGACACGATTTTCTTTCTGTTTCCTAGTACTTCAATTTAAATTAAGGCTACTCTATTTGTTTCTTACATTTTACATGGAAGAATAATTTGCCATATGTCATACTTATGTGGCATCGGCCCTATACTTAAAGAAAGAAATTGGAGGACCCGTCCTGCCTTGATTCTTCGGGTCCCATAAATAGAATGAATTAATGACTATTACAACAAGGAAACTCAAGTGTTGATGCCATGTTCCTGTTCAATATCTTGCATATATTGCAACTTATTCTATTTGATAATATCCATGCATATATACTAATATGAGTACTATTGGAATAAATATAAAAAAATCCTCTTGGACAAAACTTTGCCAATTATCTGGCCACTGGGTCTCGGGTTTGCGGTATCCAACACCTATGTCCCATGTTCCGTCATATACATCTTGCAGCCAAAGAACTTCTGTGATATGAAATTTATGCTTTAACTAGTGAGAACTCACGAGGGATTCGAAAACATTGGCATTAATAAAGGAACGGTATATTTTTTTCTATGTGATACTTATCCCTTTTCCCCTTTTCTTCTTCCTATCTATTATCTCTTTTTGGTTATATACTTAGTCGCATTTATATGATCGCAGGTTCCAGGTTTAGTGGGCTGACATATCTTCATCGCCATCTATATCCTCATATGACGAATCCAATCGACCATTGTTCTTTTCCATACTTAGCCAATTTTATGGTCGCAGTTGTCGGGTTGGCGCTTTCGAACTCTTCTACTTATTGTTGTTTTATATACATATTGCACTTAAAACTTTTGTGGTTTCAACGAGATTTGTGAACCGAACAACATCCTGCAAATTGGGAGATGATTTACATTTGAAACATAAATAATCTATTAATATATATTAATATGAATACTATTGAAATAAATATCAAAACTTCCTCTTGGCCAATACTTGGCCAATTATCTGGTCACCAGATCCCGGGTTCACGGTAACCAACACCTATTTCCCTTGTTTCGTCATATATATCTTGCAGCCAAAGAACTTTTGTGATCTGCAATTCATGCTTTTACTAGTGAGAACCCAACATGGGTTCGAAAACATTAGCATTAATAAACACAAAATGGATTTTCTACTATCAGATTCTTAGCCCTTTTCCCCTTTTCTTCTTCCCGTCCATTATCTCTTTTTGGTTATATACTTAGTCTCCTTTCTATGATCGTGGGTTGTAGGGTTGTTGGGCTAACATATCTTCATCTCCATCTATATCCTCACATGACGAATCCGACCGACCGTTGTTCCTTTCCATACTTAGTCAATTTTATGGTCACAGTTGTCGGGTTGGCACATATGAACTCACCTTTTCTTCTTCCAATCCATTATCGCTTTTTGTTTATATACTTAGTCGCCTTTCTATGATATCTAGTTCGAGGGTTGGTGGGCTCACATATCTTAATCTCCATCTATATCCTCACATGATGATTCTGATCGATCATTGTTCCTTTCCATACTTATCAAATTTTATGGTCGTGGTTGTCAGGTTGGCGCTTACGAACTCAGTTGCTTATTGTTACGTGATATACATATTGCACTCGAAATTTTCATAATCTAAAATTCCACCGTGGGCTCCTTGTATACATTAACTTCTCTTAAATTATATGTTGTTGCCTTCCATCCCCACTAACTTCACGTCCTTCCTAATATACATTAACTATGCTCTTAATAGTGACAACTGAACACACTGGTATGAAATAATTGGCACCCGGTCCTCCACCATATACAAATTGACTACCGGACTCTGACATCATACCCTATTCCATGTTACACGTTATGCATTCAAATGTTCTAAGCTATACAATTTGGTCGTCAGGGCCTCGCGTCTTCTAGGGAAACCTTGTCACCCTATTTTGGATCCTCGCGTTGGCGGGTTCATGAAATCTTCAACTCCTAGTCATTGTTTCCTGTTCTTCCCATCCTCGTACTTATTTCCATATATGGAACACCAAAGGTTTAATACTAAAATGACATCATGCAACAACCGTAAAGATCATCATTAATAAGAAAAAGTCTCGAGAACCAACCATCCCTACAGAACTTGTCCAGAAAAATGCAAAGAAGATATTTCCAGGTAATGGCAAAGCTATTACAAATTTCAATATATTAGCGAAAACAAGTCTCGCCCAGCGTTTCCCGATTCCAGACTTGGGCACTTTTTCAATTGCGGGTTCTCGGATTGACAGCCTCAAAATTATGTTTCGAATCTTCCGCGAGTTTCAAACAGTGCCCGGAGTTCCACAATGTACAATTTGTCCATAGGAATGTATAAAAAACTCTTAATTTTTCCTCTTTTTCCCCCCCTCTATTATCCCTTTGGGGTTCTATATTTAGTCGCATCTATATGATCATGACCTCATGGATTCACAAATTAGCAACTCTTTATCTGTATCTTCACACCATGAGCCTGACCGACCACAGTTCCTTTCAATACTTAGCCAATTATTTGATCATTGTGTCCTGGGTTTGCGGTATCCAATACTTATGTCCCCTGTTCCGTCATATACATCTTGCACCCAAAGAACCTCTGTGATCTACAATTTATTATTTTACTAGTGAGAACTCACCAGGGGTTCGAAAGGATTGGCATTAATAAACGAACAGTAGATGTTCTTCTGTGAGATACTTAGCCCGTTTTCCCTTGTCTTCTTCCCATGTATTATCGCTTTCTAGTTATATACTTAGTTTCCTTTCTATGATCGCGGGTTCCAGGGTTGGTGGGCTGACATATCTTCATCTCCATCTATATCCTCACATAATGAATTCGACCGACAATTTTTCTTTTCCATACTTAGCCAATTTTATGCCCACGGTTGTCGGGTTGGTGCTTTCGAACTCTGCTACTTCTTGTTCCGTGATATACATCTTGCACTCAAAATTTTTGGGATCTACAATTCCACCGCAGGCTCCTTAGCCCTTTTTCCATTTTCTTCTTCCTGTGTATTATTGCTTTCTAGTTATATACTTAGTTTCCTTTCTATGATCGTCGGTTCCAGCATTGGCGGGCTAACATATTTTCATCTCCATCGATATCCTCACATGACGAATCTGATCGACCGTTGTTCCTTTCCATAATTAGCCAATTTCATGGTTGCGGTTGTCGGGTTTGCGCTTTTGAACTCTGCTACTTCTTTTTACGTGATATACATATTGCACTCAAAACTTACGTGATCTACAATTCCACCATGAGCTCTTCAAACTTCCAAGCTTCACTCTACCACGGTTCACAAATGTTTCAAAGTATCTGTCGCTGCCTTCCATCCCCACTAACTTCCTGTCCTTCCTAATATACATTAGTTATGCTCTTACTAGTGAAAATTGAACACACCGGTATGAAACAATTGGCATCTAGCCCTCCACAATATACAAATTGACTACTAGATTCTGACATGGTCCCCTCTTCCGTGTTATAGATTATGCATTCAAATGTTCTGAGCGATCCAATTTGACCATCGGGGCCTCATGTCTTCTAGGGAGACCTTATCACCCTTTTTTGGATCCTCATGTTGACGGGTTCATGAAATCTCCAATTCTTAGTCACTATTTCGAGTTGGCACTTTCGAAATTTGTTGCTTCTCGTTCCGTGATATACATCTTGCACTCAAAATTTTCCTGATCTACAATTCCACCACGCACTCCTTGCCCCTTTTTCCCTTTTCTTCTTCCTCTGTATTATCTCTTTATGGTTATATACTTAGTCGCCTTTCTATTATCACGGGTTCCAGTGTTGGCGAGCTGACATATCTTCATATCCATCTATATCCTCACATGACGAATCTGACCGACTGTTGTTTCTCTCCATACTTAGCCAATTTTATGGATGCGGTGATCGGGTTGGCGCTTTTGAACTCTGCTGCTTCTTGTTGTATGATATACATATTGCACTCAAAACTTCTGTGATCTACAATTCCATCGCAGACTCCTGGAACCAAATCCGACCGACCGTTGTTCCTTTCCATACTTAGCCAATTTTATGGTCGCGGTTGTCAGGTTGGCACTTTCGAACTCTGTTGCTTCTTGTTCTGTGATATACATATTGCACTCAAAAATTCCATGATCTACAATTACACCGCAGACTCCTGGAACCAAATCCGACCGACTTCTTTTCCTTTCCATACTTAATCAATTTTATGGTCGCAATTGTCGGGTTGAAGATTTCGAACTCAATTTCTTCTTGTTCTGTGATATACATCTTGCACTCAAAACTTCTGTGATCTACAATTCCACTATGGACTCTTGGAACTCGCAAGCTTCACTCTACCACAGTTCACAAATGTTTCAAAGTATCTTTCATCGCCTTCCATCTCCACTAACTTCTTGTCCTTCCTAATATACATTAGTTATTCTCTTACCAGTGACAATTGAACACATTGGTGCGAAACAGTTGGCATCCGACCCTCTGCAATATACAAATTGACTATCGAATTCCGACATCGTCCCCTCTTCCATGTTACATATTATGCATTCAAATGTTTTGAGCGATACAATTTGACTGTCGGGGCCTCACATCTTCTAGGGAGATCTTCTCACCCTACTTTGGATCCTCATGTTGATGAGTTCACAAAATCTCCAATTCTTAGTCACTATTTCGGGTTGGCACTTTCAAACTCTGATGCTTCTTGTTCCGTAATATACATCTTGCACTCAAAATTTCCATGATCTGCAATTCCATCACGGACTCCTTAGCCCTTTTTTCCTTTTATTATTCCTGTGTGTTATCACTTTCTAGTTATATACTTAGTCTCCTTTCTATGATCACAGGTTCCAGTGTTGGTGGGCTGACATATCTTTATCTCCATCTATATCCTCACATGACGAATCTGACCAACCGTTGTTCCTTTCCATACTTAGCCAATTTTCTGGCCGTGATTGTCGGGTTGGCCTTTGGAACTTTGTTGCTTCTTGTTCTGTGATATACATCTTGCACTCAAAACTTTCGTTATCTACAATTCCACCATAGAATCCTCAAACTCGTAAGCTTCACTCTACCACGGTTCACAAATATTTTCAAGTATATGTCACTGCCTTCTATCCCCACTAACTTCATGTCCTTCCTAATATACATTAGTTATGCTCTTACTAGTGACAATTGAACACACTGGTACGAAACAGTTGGCATCCGGCCCTCCGCAATATACAAATTGACTATCGTTCTCCGACATTGTCCCCTCTTCTGTGTTACAGATTATGCATTCAAATGCTCTGAGCGATACAATTTGACCGTCGGGGCCTCACATCTTTTGGGGAGACCTTGTCACCCTATTTTGGATCCTCGTGTTGATGGGTTCACGAAATCTCCTATTCTTAGTCATTGTTTCCTGTTTCGGCTATCCTTGTACTTCTTTCCAAATATGCAACACCAAAGTCTTAATACTAAAATTCCATCATGCAACAACTGTAAGGATCGTCATTAATAAGTCGAAGTCTCAAGGACTAACCATCCCTACAGAACTTGTCAAGAAACATGCAAAGAAGATCTTGCCAGCTAAAATTTCAATATATTAGCAAAAACAACTCTAGTCTAGAATTTCCCTATTCCATATTTGGACACTTTTTCGATTGTGGGTTCCCGGATTGACATCATCAAATTTGTGTTTGGAATATTTCATAACTTGAAAATAGTGCCCGGAGTTCCACGATATATAATTTGTCTGTTGGAATGCCCCGTCACAAGCCCAGTCATTTGTCATTCCTTTCAATACTTAGCCCCAAGTTGGTTGTATTTCCATGACATTGTACATTTACTGTGTATCCCTGTTTCATACTTAGGCATTTTTTCGATTGCGGGTTCCCGGACTGGCGGGATCAGGATTATTTTTCCAATGTTCCATGACTAGAAAGAAGTACCCAGAGTTCCGCGATATACAGTTTGTGCACAAGAAAGAATCATCATGCCCGAGAGATACAATTTGACCCTCGGGCCCTCACCTCTACTGGATGTATCTTGTAGCCCTATTTCGAAGCGTCACCAACCGCTTTCTATAATTATCCATTCCTCACTTGTTGTTCCATGTCCTTGCCACCTTTCTGCTCTTTGGAAATTCAATTTATAAGCTTTAATGCTAGATATTCATTTTCCATGAACCTTAAACATGTCATTAATGACCATCCTCTCTTCCATGGTACACATTTTGCATTCAAGTCCCAAAATATACAATTTGACCTTCAGGAAGTCATGTCTCCTGGGGAACCATTGTTGCCCTGATTCTAAGGCCCGTCCGACGGCTTTCCATACTTGCCCATTTCATGGAATCTCTTTCACAGTTCCTCGGGTTGGTGGGTTCACGAAATATCCAATTTTTAGGCATTGTTTATTGTGCCCGACCAAGGTTTAATTCTAATATTTCATCATGTAACATTCGTACTGACTGCCATTAAAAAGAAAAAGCATAGACGAGACAGTGAAATTTAATTAAAGCTCAACTTGTCAAATTTAAATTAATTTATCTTCTCTTATTTTTTCTTTATGCGATATATATTACAAGTTTCAATATATTAGCAAAAACGAATCCACCCATCCGTTTCTTTATTCCATACTTAAGCCACTTTTTTTGATTGTGGGTTCTCGGATAGGCGAGCTCACATTTTCACCTCCATTGTTCTATGTCCTGCAAACATTACCTGGACTTCCGTGATATATAAATTTCCCTTTGGACTATCCTATCATACCTTCTTTGGTGTTATGCATATTGCACTCAAAAAGTTCTAAGACATACAATTTGACCCTTGCACCCTCGCCTCAAACAATTGTACCTTGTAACCCTATTTTGAAGCCCGCCCGATCGCTTTCCATAATTAGACACTCCTTAACTGCTTTTTTGCGTCCTCGCAACCTCCGTACTTCTTTCTTAATATGCAATTAGAAACCTTTCATGCTAACAACTCACCATGCAGGAACCGTCAACAATGTCATTAATGAGAGAAACGCTTGAGGAGATCTCCCATTATTACACATTAAACCAAGATTTGCGGAGAGTTATATTTTCCCTTCCGATTGTTCATCTCAAACACGGGTCGTCGTGTTGGCCCATTCAAGAAATCTACAATGCTTAATCACTCATTGTTGTATCTGCCATGTTCACCCTTCTATGTGTGTAATTATTAGTCTTTAATGTTAACAACACATCATGCAACAGTCATTGAAATTTTCATTAATGAGCGAAAGTCTTGAGGATATCTCCCATTCACATGCATTGGAATAAGATTTGCACAGAGTTATATTATCCCTTCCAACTTTTCATTGCATTCATGATTTGGAGAAAACAAACATTATTGTAAACTTATGGCAGTAGGTCGACAACAGCTTTGTGGAGATACAGTAAATATCTTTGGACATTAGGACCATAAATTCCAGTGGTCCAGTGAATACTTTTACTATTCATCATGTTCCGCCCAGAACGAAGTGATTTGGACCTCTGGAATTTTTCGTGCAGGCTACATCCCTGAGTTTTTTTATTGTAAGGAGGTGGTCTCTTGGTGCATCGAAAAATATATTCCAAGCCAAAGAATTATTCCACTATGTGACCATTCTCTTGTTTCTTTGTCACCTCAGGTATTTCACAAGATGTTAAAATTGTCAGAGCCAACATTGACCTTCAAAGGACAAAACTGTAAGAAGTTCCTAGAAAAAGATGATAATAGGTTGCACATCTTAGCCAAGTTCCTTGAAGACCCGACAACAATTCCTAGAGATATCAAAAAGTTGTAGGTAAGTTCCTTTAGAAATCCATTCGAGAAATTGCTTGGTTGTTTACAAGAATAATGGAACATGCATCCATGACAAGCATTTCTTATATTTTGTACTTCACAGTCAAGGAACAATTTATTTTCGCTTGGGGGAAGCTAATTTCCATTGAAATATGTTCTCGGTTGTAACAATTCAAAGAATCAAATAAATTTTATATGTCATCCTAATTGATTTTTGCAATAGTGCATTGCTTTTTGTTTCCAAAACTGTCTCTTTCCAAAAAACTAAATTGTGGATTCGACCCAGTAACATTCTGGTACCAAGCCCTGTGGAGGCACAAGACCTCCCATTGTTTTTATGAAGTTTTTAATGACTTTGTCTCAGTTTTCAAAGATTTATTGTTAGGGAAGGATGCTCTGTGGATGTCTGGCTAGGAAACCAAATGTTTGAACAGGAAGGGCACACTTGAACAAAAGGAAAATCACAGTGTACTAATGGTCTTTGGCTCCAAGGAAAATCCTGCTTTCCTTCCATGCCACATCATGGACAAGATGTTTGTTGCAAAAATAGCAAGGAAATACAACCATTGGTTGCATTTTTCCATGACAAGAAAAACAAATAGTTCATTCCTCTACCCTGGAAAGTCGGGGACTTCGAGTGCAGAAACGTAAACAATATTGACGAATTCGCAGGCCATTTCAAGAACTTGAACCTAACATATGTTGAAAGGCTAAAAGGGTTCGACCCTGATGGGGTTTTTCGAGAAAATTTACTAGCAGTTGGCTTTAGCAGCTCTTTTATCCATAGACATCTGATCAAAGAGAGGGACAATGACGAAAACAATCCTGCTTCTGGTGATTGCGACATAGAGACATTGCAAAGCTCGACTGAATTGTATAAACAATAGGGAAAAGTATTCGATGAGAAGAGTGCCTAGTCCCCCCACCAGCATGCCCAAGAGAACAACATCACGGAGCATCACTTCTATGGCCCACCCCAGTAAGAAAGAAACCCAGAAATCTTCAAACTAAGGAGGAGATAAGAACCCTCCTCACATAAAAATTGATAGTTCTCACAAAATTCCATTGACAAAGAAGAGAAAAAATAATGTAGGGCAGGCATACAAACCCGAAATTGAAAGTGAACAGTTGCAACTTGAAATTGAAACTGAGCACATGCACAAAGTTGGTATGTCCGCAATGGAAATAGTTGAGACCGACATTTTTTACGAATATGAATCCTTCGTATTCCAAAGCGTTGTTTTTTACAGCCAATCTAAAAATATGGTCATTGAAAAGAGAGATGTAACAAATAGGAAAGGAAAATCTCGCACAGAGATTAACTTTAGGGAAATGTGGTCGTCCCAAATCTCCCTATTTCACCCACATAATTGGTGATGCTCTTGATGATTCCACTGGAGGAATTGAAGCGGAGAATTCCAAACTGAAAGACCGCGTCAAGGAATTTGAGGAGGCTTTCATTGCTACCCCAAAGTTTGTCAGTGCTTTAGAAAAAAACGTGCCTACTACCACTACAGCCAAGATAAAAGTATCATCCACCCTCCTTGCATCGTCTAGAGCCCTTGTGGAGAATAACATCAAGAAAATAATACAACTAGTTATTGAAGCCTAGGAAACATCACAAAATATAGCTTCCTTCTGAAAGAGGGAAAATGATTTGTAGGAACATTTGCAGGCGAATTTAAAAAATTATCAACGTTTCTGTGAACAGGTGTTGACCCCTTTTTCCAACCATGCCATCAACACCTCGGATCTAAAAAGAAGACAAGAGAATCTCCCCTCCCCAAAGCGGACCAAAAAATTAAAAGCATGCTGACAAAAGAAAGTTAAGAACCTAGAGCTCATTGTCGAATCATGTAAACAAGACATATTAGAAAAGGAAGAATTATTCACCAACCTGATCCAAATAGACTTAGCTGGAAGTACCAATGAAGTTCAAGACCCAAACTTAATTCTCAAATCCTTGTCAATGACCAAAGAAGCCTTCGATGAACAACTTGACATTTTAAAGGGGTTTTCTTTCGAAAAATTTTACGGCATCGTTGAATATTGTGTAGATGAGCTCAAGAGCTAGGTACTGGACTATTCGGCACACAATGAAGAAATCAAACAAAGTCTGCATAGTATTTCAATGGATCTAAGGAAATTAGAAAATGACATTTTCGACATAGAAATCCAGGATGAAATCAACATGGCCCCCATGAGAAGCTATATTGAAGAATGGTTCCAACAGAGAATGGACAACCTCATCCAGGAAGGGCAACAATCGGTTGACACGATTCCACTGATCATCGATGACAGCAACAAAAACGCATCGGCTTCATAGTAAGTCTATACTGATGCCATCTTGTTTTCTTTAGCAATCCAGTTATTATACCTCTTTAAATACAAAAATCTAACCAAACACTCATAACTTCCAATTTCTTCTTTTCAGGTCTTCCTCTCTACCGTTGTCCACTTCTTCTTTCTACATTCTTAATTACTGTACTTATTTCTTTTTATGGTCCGTGAGAGCCCCAATCCCAGTCTATATGACAAACTCATTTAAATTTCTAGAAATATGTAAGAGACATTATTAATTTTTGATAAATTTCAAAGAAAACTATGTTTAATGTGTATGCTTCAAAAATACCTTTGTTGCAAGACATTATTAATATTATATTGCGTTTGAATGTTTGGAACAGAAACTTGAACAGATTCCATATTTTTTATAGATTTCAAAGAAAACAAGAACCTTTGTTGCTTCAGAAATATGGAACAGATCCAACCTTTATTTAATATTCTATTGTATTTGACTGTTTATTATCTATGCTTCTTGGTCCAAAAAAATACTTCGAAGTTATTTTTTTTGTGTTGTTATCTGCATCTTCAAATACTTTAAAAGATCTTGGAACCATTTCATTTCATTTTACTTTAATGTATTTTACTTTTATGCCTATTCTATTCTATTTGAATTTTTAATATCTATGCTTCACAAATATGGAAAACAGGAACCTTTGTTGCTTCAGAAATATGGAAGAGATCCAACCTTTATTTAATATTATATTTTACCAAATGTTGCAAATCATTTAGATAGAAGTTTTCTAAGTACCATGTTTAAACTATATACACCCCATGAAAAAACTTCCTCGTTCGCATATTAACGTGATGTGCACGCTACCACAAAGTCATCCTCTGCATGGCTACCACGTGTACTTCAACTTGCTTCTCATGTGTCTGTACTCGGTCCCGCCGTAGCAGTGCATTTATTCTCATTCCAACTTGGCAGGGACTACGCTGCCATGCAACACTTTTTATATATGGTATTACTAAAAAAAACTTATTTTTTTCGGAAAAAATAATATCTTATTGTAAATTCCTTTTTTTTTCATTTTTATCTTTCTTTTTATAGTTTTGAAAAGATTTTATTATATTGTTAAATATTTTATAATTTTTGTTATTTTCATTAATTCAATTTATTTTTTTACTTTTTATTTCAACTTTCACCATTACTATACAATTATTTTTTCTTATTTCTTTTTTAACCTTAACCAAACAATATATAATTATTTTTTCTTATTTCTTTTTTAACCTTAACCAAACAATATATATAATTATTTTTTCTTATTTCCTTTTTAACCTTAACCAAACAATATATAAAATTATTTTTTTCTTATTTCCTTTTTAACCTTAACCAAACCAGGTATATGTATGTATGGTGTTGCTTTTCCATCAGAATCTATATATTCAATATTACATAGTCATAAAACTACTTTTCAATCTTGTTAGAAAATCATCTATAACACAACCCCACTCTTCAAATCATGAAAAAAGATATCTATGCTTAGATGTTAACAAAACATGAAAGGTCATAGATATATAATCTCAAAGTTCTCTACTATTCAACCATTCAACCTCATTCGAGGCTCCTATGTAAAGGCCCCACTTACTTGTAATGTTCCTCAAAATACTTAAAAGGGATATATATCCTTATATGTTAACAAAACATTAAATGTCTGCCATGATGTGCTTGTGCACTTCATAATATATACAACCATTACAATCCTATTTAAGAAAATGACATATCCTTTCCTTAATGTGTTAACACCTTGCACTTAAAATAGATGGGATTATCCTATCATGGTCAACCAACACTCTAAGTTGTATAATGCTCACAATGATATTTTATAACTTGCTCACTAATATTACTAATAATCATTTTTATATACATAATATTGAAAATTTATGTTTGATTTAAACGTTTTTTTCAATTTGGTTTTCCATATATATGATTTAGGAAAGGAAATTAATTAATGTAAAGAAAATTACCTGAATTAAGATTTTATAGGTTTGGAAACAAATTGTGATCATTTTCTCGAAGTCATAGACATGTTTTGTTTTATGATTTTTCCCTTATAAGAATTGCATTATAGCATGTATCATAATACAATATGAAACCACCATGACATTCTCTAACTTATTATGAATATTGTTGCATGTTACTAAAAATTTACTCTATATTTCTCCCCACCCCACCTCTTCATATATATATAACTCAAAGTTTAATGTTTCAATCTTTGAGATTTTCTCTCTCTATATATAATGTTTCAATCTTTGAGAATGATCATCAAAATTTAATTCCTATGCAAAACACTAAGTAGATATGAAGAAGAAGTTGGAATATTGAAACATAAAAAAATTGTTAGATTAAAGTAAAGACAAAAAAAACAAAAAAAAAATTGGTTTATTTCTCATTAAGAATTATTGACGTTCAAGTAATTACTCATTTCTCTTATGTTTTTAAGAGTTGTCCAATAATATTATAAGTTCTCTATCATTAATTTTGCATTGTATTTTTGGGGTCATTATCCATTGTAACTTTTACCTTTGACATGACTATTTTGGAGCCCACTTCCATGGTACCTCTTAGCTTTAATATGACTAAGCTCCAACTTAAATTAATTCACAAAATGCATCCATTTTTAAAAGCAAATAAAGTAATTCGTTCAGAACTCTTTAACTGAAAAAATCATTATACATCCAATAAATATACTCTCCACCTTGCTAACCTTCTCCTCTCCACCGTGCTAACATTTTCCATGAAACTATTGCTATCCATATTATCAATTTTCCAACCTTAATCTTCAATTTGTTGGGGGTTTTATGAATTAAAAATATCAGACCGTGGGTAATTGTATGCGAGCATAAATTGAAATACAATGAAAATATTCAACTATTAATGAATTTTACGTTTTATGAATAAAGTGTAGCATTACTAATGAATTTTATGTTTTATGAATAAAGTGAAGCATTATTGAGATTTTGTTTTATGAATAAAGTGTAACATTATTAATGAATTTTATGTTTTATGAATAAAGTGAAGCATTATTGAGATTTTGTTTAATGTTAATTTAACCTGTGTAAAAGATATACATAATCAACTTGGTATTGATATTATTATTATTATTATTATTATTATAGCAAAGAATAAAAAATTAAAATAAATTTAATGTTTTATTTATATTTAAATATTATATCAACTTGGTATTATTATTATTCTGCATAATAGTAAAGGATAAAAAACTAGAATAAATATAATCTTTTATTTATATTTAAATATTATGTACACTTAGCATGACATATAGATATCATCCCTTTATTAATGGAGGATGTTTGGTAATCATAATTTGTTTGTCACATGAATTAACTCGAGATAACTATAGCTCGAACCTTTGGTCAACTTTTCAATAATTCTAATCAATTTACTTGTTTTTTGAAATTTTGGTTGATTATGAAAGAGCAAAAATTTGAGGCAAAGTTTCTCCATATTCAAAATTCTCACTTTAAAGGAATTATAATTTATTTATTTTATTAGTTTCTTGTTTGTTTAACTAGTTATATGACTAGTAATCAACTAACCATATGACCTTGTAAAGAATAAATATCAAACAAAAATTGCACTTAGCCCAATATTAATAATATATTAGCAGATGTACATTATTGAATTTCTAAGCATATGGGTGAAATCATGAAGGTGGGTTACACTTTTGCT
>SNQJ01S0161071.1:0-21636 GCA_010110895.2 Picea sitchensis | reverse complement strand
GGATTTCATCAATAAGATCAGCTTATACATTGGTGATATTGGTCCATTTGTATTTATTTTTCATTATTTCATATGCTCTTAGTTTTAATTAGTTTTAGTTTGATTTTTGTTTATAACTCTGTTGTTTCTCTTTCTAACCTTTCACTTCACAACTGTCATGCCTAGCAGAGCCCAACTGGGCATGTAAGCACTCTTAGGACATTTGACACCTTTCATATCAGTGAAATTGGTCGGAAACAAGTCCTGATATTTGTGCACCGACTCTGTAATCTTGTCAATGGTAGCAACATCCTAGTAATCTCCAACATAGGCAAGCTTTGGTGTCTACTCTGTCCCAATATTGACTTTTTTAATATTGATTAGCTGACCAATAAATGGTAGCTCAACTCCCGGTCCTTCCACATCTCGTTGGCCTTTTGTTTTAGTGATGTTGAACTTCCTGGGATCATCATCATTGACATTGATGTTGTAGCAACTCTGCAATTTTTGGAGAGGCGCAATCCATTCATCCTCTTCTTGTTCCATAGGGAGGCTAGATGCCTCTTCGAATAACTTTTATCTCACAATCTTTAATTATTGGTATACTAAAGGATATTCACTTTGAAATAAAAAGGTGGTTACAAAATTCTGAATCATACCTTCCCAATTTGCAGTGATGAGGCGCAACTCCTCTTGAAAGTACCAGTTGATAGGGGTTGTGTCCAGTGTGTTAATGAATCTATGCACGCATTGTTCTCGAGGAATGTCACTCCAAGCCTCTTCAAAGCTCCGCATGTTGTCTTTTGGGAAGCTTCGGCCTATGTACCTTGCTCTGCATCCTTCTACTTGTGCTGAGAACAATGTTGTCATCAAAGTTCGACATTGTACCCAGTCTATAATATTTCTTTTGTGGGTTACCCACCATCTTGTTGGTGTGGCTTTCAAGGCCTCATTCATTGCCAACAACCTCTATTGTGTCGATACATTTTCTTCAAAATATGATAGGAAGGCTTCTAAATGGTTTAGACCATCAAATGTGGGTAAGTTACTTACTGTTGTGTTGATCCAACAAACTTCTCTGGTTAATATAGCAATCTGGCACATCTTCTGGTAGATACTTCATACATCTACTTTTGCTAATTCTCCAACACTTATTTTAAATATGATGAACACGTGTTGTCACTTCATCAGCTCAAACCCATCGGTTGTAGGGTTGATGTAACCATGTTGTCTGGCTGTCAGTTTGTATATGCTTTCTAGTTCATATGTGTGGTCTTCCTCTCTGATGGGCTCTGTATATTACAGAGCCTCATCTGGATCTAAGGGTGCAATGACATGAAGGCCATCTCTTTCAAATTTCATATGTCTTTTCTTCAAATCAACCACTGTGGAGTTATTGAAGGCATAATCAATTCCTAACAGTGCAGGGTAAGGCCAACTGTCATCAACAATTTCAATTACCTCAAAATCTGTGAACGTTCTCACTCCATCGATGTCCACAAGGACATGTTCCAATCTACCAAAGGGGATGACAGCTTGTTGGTTATCCATCCTAAGCCTCATAGGGGAGTAGATCAACTTCGGTCTCCCCATCAGTGCCCATGTTTTCTTTGTTATGACATTGACCTCCGACCCTAAGTCGAGGACCACATAGTCTATATCCTACTCTCATATTTGAGCATTCAAGTATAACTCTTTATTTGTCCTTCTCCTTTTTCTGATTTGATGTACTACCCTATTCAGTAAGGGGTCTATATTTCCTATTTCACAATTTCTGAATAAGTTATGTATCTCTTGTACAATGCCTTTATCTTGAATCAACTTAACATAGGTGCGTAAAAATTCCATGAGCTTTCTTACCTCTTTTCCCTCATGTGGCGAAACAGATTGATCAAATGCCCGAGGCATTCCATATTCTTTTATTTTTGGCTATATTTTTTATGAGGGACCTTGATCCACTTTGAACTCTTGTCTTTATTCCTCAAATATTTGTATTTCTTTCTTTGCATCGAAAGTTCAAGTCTTCTCTATAGCCTTCCTGATACCTGAGTCTTCTACAATATTTCCTTGAGTCATTCTATCCTCTTCTGTAGCAGTGCCTCCTCGAGTGAAAACAACAACTTTAGGGCCTTCTCTGCGAGGCTCAACATATATCAATTGCACTTGTGGATTATGCTAAGGTCCTTGTCTTTCCTACAACTTAGCTAGCAGCACAGGGAAATCTTCTATAAAATGGTCGAAGGAGCTACAATAGCTGCATATAGTTTTACACATCAACATTACTCACTTTGATAAGTGTCACAAGTGTTGCATGTTGCTCACAAGTGTCGCAAGTGTTAAGCAAAGCATACTGCCATGATGCTTATGTCATACTTATGACGACATTAAGAAGACACTTAAAATGCCTCAAACACTTGATTTGAAGGAAGAGGGATGGTTAACTGAAGTTAAGTACCTCTTGCCACCTGAAAAAATGATTGAATCTAGGTTTTTAGAAGAGAGTGCTCCCCTATGTCTCTCTTAGGAGCGTTGGCGCTCCCCTATAAACTGCCAGGGGGCGTTATAACACTGAACAACCCTTCAGGAGGAGTTTTATTGATTTTAAGAGTGTTGGTGCCCCCCTAAAGCCTACTAGGGAGCACTATAGTGCTCTGATGGCCCTTTTGAAGGAGCGTTGCCTATTATGGGCAGTAGTTGATCTGTTGAGGAGAATAAATGGAATATATTTTCAATCTTGGAAGTCATTTGAATTCGAACTCCTGGTCTAGCCGTGATCTTTGGGAAGATCCTTGACTCAAGGAGGAAAATCCTCAACTTACCCTAAATATACCTCAAGTGGTCAGGCCTCTCTAAACCTATATAAACAGGCTTTATCATGGTGGAAAGGGGGAAAGAATTAGAAGCATGAAACCTATGATCTCATAGGAAACACACAGTGAAATGGAGGAGAGTAATCAGTGAATTTGTTGTCATCTGGATCATGGATCTTTTGAGAAAGGGTTAGACAAAGGGGATTTGACGAAGCTGTTGCATTCACATCTACGGTTGTAAGTTACTTCCGTCATTGTTCTCATTAATATGACATGCCTGGCCTGTTTCTTTCTATTTCATGTTTAATCTCACATGAACTTGTCTCTAATAGATAGGTCTATTTTCAAGCTAATATCAGTAGAGTAGGAAGTGGTTGTACTATTGTTTGTCTACAGGGCTTGTCGAGGAGCAAAAGATTGGAGCTCAACTCAGAGCGTGCAGGGACAAACATCGGTAAAAGGTACTTATTTCCTCCCTTCCTCCTCATACGTTAGTTTATATATATCTAAAAGGAATTCATTGTCCATGATAAGCATCTTTTGTCTTAACAGTTAAGAGTCTAGCTCTCAAGAGGAGATCTACCTGTCCGCAGGGAGATTTTCCTTCAATATAAACTGGCGACTCCACTGGGGAGAATCGAATCGAAACTTTTGGTTTTGATTTTTCCTCATAGACCTTGTCTTACCCTTTGATTGTTTTCAAACCTCGTTCACCTCTTTTTTCTTGATTTCATATGATGATTGACTCCTTACCCCATCACACTCAGATTGATTGCCAAAATTTGACTGAAATTTTCGGTTTTTGGACATTTTCATGAGATTTTTAAGACTGGCGCCCTTGTGGCTATGTTAACAAAGAACCAACACTTCCTGGATGTGTTAGACAGAGCACTATAATTCTTGGTGCCCCTTACACCAGAGCGCCAACCCTCTTTTGGCAAAAAAACCTTTCCAGAATTTCTTTTTCAGGGTCTAGTCTCTGTGTTTCACTTGTTGAGCCTCTCTGTGAGTCAATGCTTCTTCCCACTGAACTTTGACATCCTTCCTTCTAAGGAACAAATACCTTGTTGTTTAGATTTTGTGGCCTTCTTCATTTATTTTTTGAGTTTTTCTACTGTTGGGAGTTTGAAATCAATACAACGTTTTTTTCTCTCCTTTTTGACTGAGCAAGAAACTCTGGTGAAGGAAATCATAAGTCTACAAATCTCTTCATTTGGTTTTTGTTGAGGTCATTGTTCTTCAACATCTCTCTTTTGTGTGAAAATCTTGATTTTCTTTGTTTTCATTTTTGCTTCTTCTTTTCAGTCACAGCAAGAGGGTGTATTGTTTGTACGAAACCTGCTTATGCTTGTCCGAGTTTCCTTGATTCAAAAGGTTCATTGGCAGGAGAAGTGTCATTTTGAATTAATCATTATTCTCACACAAACAATAAAGAGACATGTTCATGATTGATTTTCATATTAGAAGACATTTCCAAAAAAATTTAGCACCACATTGGATTTGATTGAAATTTTTTTGTTTGAGGACATTCCTTATTAGTGCTTGTTAGTGAAAATAACTCTCTCTCTCTCCCTTAAATAGACATTCATCGAAAAGAAATGAATGCTTGTCATCTTTGATGCATTTTGGGGGGATTGAGTCATCATTCCATCCATTTCACTTTCATGCACCCCTTTTGAGTAAAAAACAACTATAAAATGAACGCTAATTAAAAACTATCTAGAACATTTTTTTTTTCTAGGATCCTCCACCAACAGTAAACTAATATTATCACTTTGAATTAGGCTATGAGCATAACTCTCCAAAGTTTCCAAAACAAACATTAGAATCCTGAGCTAGGGAGATTCAAATCCAATTGTTGTATAAGTCTACCTGGGATCCCCCTCTCACACAGGGGTTACGCACGAGGTCACTCTTGGGAAAACTACAGAGATTATCCCTTCATGGTTTGACTGATTGTAGTAGTCATATCGTATTATGGGGATCACTTAAAGGTATACCCACAATGTTGAGTGGAAGCATTTCAAGTTGATTTTGGGCTAGATACCCTACCTGTACGTTCGGATTGGACTGTCGACTGTACCCACCCAGGGGCTGACTGTGAATTGGTAACCTTAGTGGCCATAATATTTAGGGTCTTACACAAGGTGACAATGAAGGGAAGTCTCACTATACCTGGAACAAACATTGGTCAAACTCACTTGGGCTCCTTGGAGGGTAAATCCACAATTACTGCATGGAAGCTTGCACCAAGGTGAAAGTCTGTTAAGCAGGTCGCCATTGTAACTGTTCCACCATATCGCCGCCCCTTCTTGATTTGATCATGCGACATTGGATTTCATCACCAACTAGCACGATCATCGAGAGAAGGTTTTGTTTGCTTGGTTGTGATTCCTAGATTCTATTATCGTATGCTGCTTCTTTTCAGTAGTTGGCCATAGATTTTTTTCGTCGACTCTTTTTCACCAACATCGACCCTCCACGTTGTTCATGTAGGCTACAGGGACTTCCTCCAGAAAATATGGAAGAGAATACCCATTTACCCCCTCATTCTATGGAGGAATATCCTCAACAGAGCGAGGTTCACGACACTATAAACTCCCAAGAAGAATTTCCCACCCCTTTATTGAATTTTCAAATTGTTTCAGAGTCTCCAGAGGCTTTCCGTATTCCTGAGAGATATGAGAGACGTGTTCTCCAACTGAATTCAGCTGGTGAATTCGTCATCATCAATCCTTCTAAAGTTCCGACTAGGTCGCATTCAAACCCTCTAGTCGAAGACCCCTTTTGGACCACAGACATTGTTCGAAGTACACCACGCATGGTGCAGGATCTTTACGAAACAAGAATAGGTGCCGATGTGCTTGTTACCTACACCGTACCCTTAAACCATTTTACCGGTACTATCGTTTTTTCAGCTACACCGTCCGTTGATCCGAACACATTGTCTGTTGGCCCAAGGTCCACTTTTTCTCTCCAGACAACCCACTCTACAATGGTCCCTCATGTTTTGACTATTCCCGCCGATAATGTGGTGGTTAGCCAAGCTGCAATTGGCACACCACTAACACCTATACCTTCATCATCACTCCCTTTTGGGTACAAAGCACTGAATTTTTCCATTTTCACTACTACCCAAGTTATGCTTGGAAGTTCTATACCTATACAACAACCCAGAGGGACCGGTCTTGGTGGATTTAACCCATTAAGAAGCATCGGTCAGTCATTTACGTCTGGTTCCCAAATTCCAGGAAATCCACCTCAAGCTGGGGGGAATCCTCCCACCAGAGGACAACTTCCATTTGGAGGGCACCCTCATGCTAGGGGGAAGCCTCAATCCAGAGCCTACCATCAACCGTATGGACAAAATGTGTCTACCACACCCAATCCGTGGAATATCCCTTTTCCAGGAAACCCATAGTTCTCGGGGGGACATAATCCTCAAGCTCCACAACAACCTCTTCCCCCTCAAGGGACTCATCTATATCCTCCCTATGGAAAAACACCAAATCTAGCTTATAATCCTCAAAACCCATCCAGTTATCCTCCACTCGCACATGTTTCTCGAACCCCCTCAAATCTTGTGTACCCTGGTCAACACCAACCTTATACAAGAGGACCCACTGGTTACAATTATCCGCCTAACCTAGTGTATGGTCCTATTTGTGTTCCTATGCCACACCAGTATTACCTGCAAGTTAACTGACAACTACCTTTCCTAGCGACTCTGGACCTCCCAGACTTGTCTCGATTAATGGATGATCCTATTTTTCATTCTCTGGTTTGGCCAGCTATTCCAGCTAAACTTCCTTCTGATATTCCAAAATTTGACGGAAAGTTCAGAGAAGACCCAAACAACCATGTGATGACTTTCCATTTGTGGTGTTCATCGAACTCCCTCATGGATGATTCTATACATTTGAGTCTTTTCTAACGAACGCTTACAGGTTCTGAAGTAAAGGGGTATATCGAACTACCACGTGCTTCTTTTCACGATTTCAAATCCCTTTCCATGTCCTTCCTCACACACTTCCAACTACCCATTCAATACGAGACGAGTATCAAACTGTTGACCTCCCTTCGTCAGACAACCTCCGTACATATCTCTGATCATATTCATGAATGGAGACGACAACGAAGGTTAATCAAAGTAGTCATTCCTGACCAATTATTAGCAGAATGGTTCACCAAATCACTGTTACCCCAGATCGCTCGTGATGTTGCTATGGGTGCCCGATGGTGTAGTCATGGAGGAAGAAGCTATTGCTCGAGCTCAGTACTTAGATTTGGTTTATTCACAATCTGGTACTATGTACGAATTAATACCAAATGCTACTCATGCCACTACTGATCCATCCAAACCATCGTCTACCTCGCACGCGGATGGAGTCATTGGCTCCATCAAAACCCAATCTACTTCCCAATCGACTGGAAAAACCCAGTGGTCCTTGTCGACGTCTTCTCCCAGTTCGACCACACCCTCTTCTACCTCCCCTCAAACTCAGATCTGTGAGGTGAATACGGTCCAATCGACCCCTTCACAACAATCTTGAGGAAAGAAGAAAGCAAGAAATAAATTGAAGAAAAACAACAACAATGAACAACCAAAAAATCAACCTCAAACCCCTGCTACCGAAAAACAACCACAACGGAAACCGAAATTCCCATGTCTCATTTGTGGAAATGATCACTACACCCAAGACTGTCCACATCGTGATGAAGTGGCCAAGATTTTTAATGGAAATTCACAACCCGTTGTGCTTACCCAGCCTTTTCCACAGCAGCAATATTTGGTTGCTCAAACCCCCACTCCAGGGGGCAGTTCCAACCAATCCCATGATGAGGCATTGACAAGTGCCCACATTTACATGTTTAATGGGATTAATCTGACCACTCACACTATGACATATGACACACCGATTAAACCTGATAAGCCGAAGACCACTAACGGTTCCTTACCGAACCCTTACTTCTTCCAGTTCGTTAAACAAAGGAAGAGGAACTTACCAAAGGTGAGTTATATCGAGCATGTGTTACCCTCCTCGAGCTTGTTAAATTAAAAAGAGGTACTCGTCCATCTGGATGGGGGAAAATTTGAAAGAAGCAAGCCAAGTAGTCTCTTGAGAACATTACCAAGTAATTCTTAGAGTCACCCTTGAAACCGTCACTTTGTCTTTTGAATGCATTATAATCCGTTGAACCTCTGCACTGAGCCAATCCTTTGAGTTTCTTTCACTCCTCTAGGTCACCCGACGTAAGTCACAACATCCATTGCACAATCAAGTTTTCGTCCATGTCATGTTTCTGTTGTTGTGCCTCAGTGTTCAAGGGAAGTATCCATCTCGTGAGTCAACCATCACAAATATCTTTTCTCAATACAAGTGTCAGACCATGTTCATTTGGTCTACCAATTACATCTCTATGTCTATTTTGTGTCATGGATGGGGGATACATCAAGGCCCTCCTTCGACGAGCCTATTCCTATCGACTTCAACACATTATCCAGGAATTAGACTTAGAAACCAATTAGTACTTTGGGACCTGCATTCCTCAATGGAAAGCTTCCTCATGTCCGACAATAGGTTTACATCATTGGCCTCTAATTATATGATTCCACAGATGTTTGACTCCATCTCATCCATTCACATTCGTTGGAATGTACTAGGGTACCTTGGGAATCAATGACATTAATGGTGATCTCCCTCGCACTTGTTAATGGTTTACATCATTGACTGGTAATCAAGTGGTCTATTCCATGTTCGACATAAGGACATCGGTAAGAAGACCTTGGGTTGAGTGATCACTTTGATATGTACTATGCCCAGGTTGCAAAGCAATTTCTCTTGAACAATGACACATATATTGTTACATAGATCCACTTTGTATTGGTCGTGGCTATGTCTTGTCATATCGTAGATCCACTGTGTATTCTTCATGGCTACGATCAGTTCAAGTCCTCAGAGTATAGATCCACACTATATCCTCGGTGGCTATACCCTTTTATCAATACAATTATGGATCCGCAGTGTATTTTATGGCGGCCATATTTTGCAAGTCTTGATCACCCAAGCATAGGTATGTCTGCCTTGGGGTTTGAAATATGTCATAATATTTGTTGGATGTTTGTGTGTAGATTCTGTCAGGTTCTCCGCATCTATACCCTTGCTTGAAAGTCTACAAAGCATTTCAGTTATCAGTTCTCATCTTCTAACTTCATACTTTGGGGGGAAATCTGTTACACACCAACATTACTCGCTTTGATAAGTGTCGCAAGTGTCGCATGTTGCTCACAAGTGTCACAAGTGTCAAGAAAAGCATACTGCCATGATGCATATGTCATACGTATGATGACATTAAGAAGACACTTAAAATGCCTCAAACACTTGATTTGAAGGAAGAGGGATGGTTGACTGAAGTTAAGTACCTCTTGCCACCTGAAAGAATCATTGAATCTAGGTTTTTAGAAGAGAGTGCTCCCCTATATCTCTCTTAGGAGCGCTGACGCTCTCCTATAAACTTCTAGGGGGCATTATAACACTGAACATCCCTTCAGGAGGAGTGCTATTGATTTTAGGAGTGTTGGCATCCCCCTAAAGCCTACTAGGGAGCGCTATAGCGCTCTGATGGCCCTTTTGAAGGAGCGCTACCTATTCTGGGCAGTAATTGATCTGTTGAGGAGAATAAGTGGAAGATCTTTTCAATCTTGGAAGGTAGTTGAATTCGAATTCCTAGTCTAGCCATGATCTTAGGGAAGATCCCTGACTCAAGGAGGAAAATCCTCAACTTACCTTAAATATACCTCAAGAGGTTAGGCCTCTCTAAACCTATATAAACAGGCTCTATCATGGTGGAAAGGAGGGAAGAAATAGAAGCATTAAACCTATGATATCATAGGAAACACACAGTCAACTAGAGGAGAGTAATCAGTGAAGTTACTATCATCCGGATCGTGGATATTTTGAGCAAGGGTTAGAAAAAGAAGATTTGACGAAGCTGTTGCATTCACATCTACGGTTGTAAGTTACTTCCATCATTGTTCTCATTAATATGACACGCTTGTCCTGTTTCTTTATAGTTTTTGTTTCATCTCACATGAACTTGTCTCTAATAGATAAGTCTATTTTCAATCTAATATCAGTAGAGTAGGAAGTAGTTGTACTATTTTTTGTCTACAGGGCTTGTCGAGGAGCGAAAGATTGGAGCTCAACTCGGAGTGTGCAGGGACAAACATCGGTAAAAGGTAATTCTTTCCTCCCTTCCTCTTCATACGTTAGTTTATATAGATCTAAAAGGAATTCAGTGTCCATGATAAGCGTCTTTTGTCTTAAGAGTTAAGAGTCTAGCTCTCAAGAGGAGATCTACCTATCTGCAGGGAGATTTTCCTTCAACATATAGTGCAAGGATTCTGACAATCCCTTGCCAATTGTCCTCATTGTGCGTAGTTGTAATAGATTATCTATCCTCAACCTTAGTCCATTCTTCATCCTCATCCTCATCCTCTGTATCCACCACGAGGATTGAAATTTCCTCTTCCTGGGGAGTTATACTGATGAGTATTTCCTTCTTGTTGTACTTCACCTTGGATCTTTTATATGTCCCTCGATCTTTCGTGCATAAGTTCATAAGCCCTACAATCCCTATCGTCGTGCCCCACAGACTTACAGAATGTGCAATATAAATTTGTGGGAGTCTGAACATACTTCTGCATGTAATAACACTCACCTGTGCGATGCCTATTTTTGCATACTTAACACCAGGGCAGGTTGACTTGCTTCAAGGGGCTCGGTGCTCCTGAGGCCAAATATTCATGGAATAAAGGACAGTGTTCCATATCATGGCCTTATGATATGCATATTACACACCATATATATTCTCTTTTGTCCTTCCCATTATCCTTCTTCATATCCTCGACCTACAGAGACAAACTAGTCAGTTGGCTCAGGATCTGGATCATACCTGAGTTGGATTCTCCCGTAGGGGATGATTTAAGATTCATAGAGATTTCCAATGCTTATGCCTATGAAGAAATATTCTATTGTATTAGGGGAACTATGATGTGTGGTAAAAGGGCAGTGATGAACCATTCTTTATTCTGTTCATCTAGGATCTGAAAAGTTAATCGTCCTGTTAAGGTCTTGAATCTTTGGTCGAACTCCCAAACGGGTTCGACTACCTTCTTCTTTATCTCCTTCAGCTCTGTAATACATTGTGACTCTGACTTAGGTTTCTTAAACTCTGCAATCAATGTGTTCTTGATCTCAATTAGTTTCTTAGGTTGTGCAAGTCCTTGGACAAGCTTCATGTACCAGCTCAGTGCGTGATCCCTTAGAGTGGTACTAAACTGGGTCCTTTTGACAACTTCATTTGTGACATTCTTAATGTTCCATACGGATTCACACAGGAACTAGTGTTGATCAGGATCTTCAGATCCATCTCCCCTAAATATAGGGAGCCTCATATCATCTGCCATAGAGAGACCTAGGTTTCCTATCTCAGTAGATGTTGATCTACTAGTAACAATACTCTGAAGACTCCGATGGTTCTGATTATTTTCATTACCTAGTGCTACTAAAATAAAAGGAGGATTAATAATACTTACTTCAATAGTTTGCATAGTTTTTGAGGTCTTAGGTTCTCCTCTTCAAAGCTCTTCAACTCATACTTCCTCTGTTTTGGTGGGTTCTGAGTGTTCTTCATCCGTCAGATCTACTTCTTCTCCACTGTATAAACCCTCTTCTCTGTATTTTTGCATGAACAAGTTCTCAAGGTGAACCCCTCTAAATACTCTTCCACTGTGTGTATGTCCATCTTCTGTGTCATTGTTGTTGTCTGAATTATTGAACATTAGCCTTTTTTAATCCAGTCAATCTATTGTATCCTCAAGATGTTCTTCTCATGCAACAACATCTTGAGTCTCAACTTCAGGAATTGTAAACATTTTCCTCTGGGTCCCTTAAAAAAATATCTTTCGTCTTGGCTCTATGACTCTACTCTGTCAACAGTAAACTCTGTGATGTACCCTCCAATGGTACTATCAAACCAGTGATATACTGCTCGTGATATGGTGTTATCAACTCTTTTGAACTTCTTGATCAACTCCAATGTCCAAACCACAGGAGGTCTAGATCGGATCTTGAACTTGGTATCTGCTAGTCTAGCTAGCCACTCATACAACTCCTGGTGGATTCCTCCAAAGAAGATCTCGTGTATATCGATACAGATATATTTCTCCAACCAATCCTCTGTACTTAGATTAGGGTTCTTGTTCTGGGCTTCAGCGAAGTCCTTCTCTTGATCTTCTATCCACTTCTAAATCTTTGTCTTTGATGGAAACCACCTTGACATTCCCTCAAAATGATTCTTGTACTGGAAACAGAACCATTTGTTGGCATAGGGGTAGACCCGATGTTCACTCCAAGATCATACCAACAAGCCCTAGCTATTGGCCCTTTCAGCAACACTTGCAAAGTAGATGCAGTCTCACCCGAAGCAACTATGAGGGGGTTGCAGGACATAGATGTCTACAACCAGGGGAATATAAAGTGGATCTAATACAACAACAAGGTAGCATTAATATATCCCTCACCAAGCTAGATCTACCCTGCATAGTTATAGATCTGATCTAATTACAACAATGAAAATAACAATATAATAGTGAAAAAGATCAAAGCATCAATCCCACACACAACACAAGAAGTATGTGGTTCACCCTCTCTCTAGGGCTACGTCCACATAATCATGCTTATGATTTATTAAGGTAAAGGATACAGTTCTTGTCTGCGCTCTCAGCTAGCATATCTTCTTTCTTATTCTCTTTTTCTCTCCCCTTCCCGCGCACCCAACTATAGGACTTAACCTTTGCACACAGTTGAAGATATTACAATACCATAAAGTTGTCTCACCTAGAACTTCTCTCTCTCAATACAATAATATCTCACCACAATAACAAAGCTAGATCAACAACAATATCATACTAACCCAAAGAACCAACCCAACCTAGGCCTTTTAGACCTCTATTTATACATTATAATCATTCACCGACATCCCTAGGCTGAAACCTAGGTGCCAAAACCCTAGATACCAAAACCCTATGTTTCTAAAACCCTAGGTCAACTTGACCCTCTTTTTCTAGGCTTCACTAGCCTGTCTTTCCTTCCTTCTCACGCGGTGCTCCAAAGCATCCAATAGTGTCTTTTTCCACTTGTTGAGTTTTCCTCAATCCATCTTCCTTCCTGATATGTCATTGTCAATCTCCTCGTCCAATGACTTGCATTTCTATACTTCGCTCCATCTTTTCTTCTCTTTTTCTCACTTCGACCTAGTGACAGTCACTGTGTCTTCCACGAAGTTTGTTTTTCACCTTTTCTTCGTTGTTCTTCACTTCCTTCCATAACCAAGGGACAACACTAGGTACCCATAACACGTCTAAAAAGGTGAAATCTATGTGGATGAATGTAAAGTTTGATTATAATAATGATGTACGTAAGGTATCTTTTCATCCCATAACTTAGGATGCTTGTTGTGGTAGCCTCAAAGCAAAAGTAAAAATGTTTTGTTTACCACCTCTATCTGTCTGTCAGTTTGTGGATGAAAAGTAGTGCTCCTCTTCAATTTGGTGTCCATCATTCTCCACAAGCTAGTCCAAAACCCCCAAGGAATCAAGTATCTTTATTCGAGACAATGGACGTGGGTAACCCAAAGTGAACCCAAACATGCTAAAAGAAGAGATTAGCAGTATGCTTAGCAGTGATCTTCTTTTTACATGGAATCAAGATACACATCTTGCTGAACCTATCCACTACAACATACAAATAATTAGGACCCCCTTTGGTCATTGGTAAACCCCCTACAAAATCCATGGAAATGATTTCCCATGGATGGGATGGAACAAGAAGTGGTGAGTATATCCCCAATTTTCTATTAGTGGGCTTACAAGTAGAAAACATCACACACCCATTTACATATTTATTTACAATTGCTTTCATTTGAGGCCAGTAACAAAACCTTTGCAAATGAGCCATAGTTTTTCCTACCCCAAAAGTCCAGACACAAGAGAAGTGTGAGCTTCTCGTATCACATGGACTTGTTCACTTATAGGAATGCATAGATTCCCAAGATAATAAAGTAACTTTCCCTGTAGACAATAGTTATCTACCTATGCACCATGGGTTAGCTTCTCATATACTTATTTAAAATCTTCATCGTTAGCATATTTTTCTACATAACTATCATGAGATAAAGAAGTATTCTTCAAAATAATATAAGAAACAATAGGAGGTCTATAAAGAATATCAACTACCTTGTTACTTGTACCCTTCTTGTACTTGATTACCAAATGAAATTGTTGTAGAAAAACCATCCATCTGCAGTGCCTAGATTGTTGCAGTTTGGTCTGTTCCTAGAGATAATGTAAGGGCTGATGATTTTTATGTATAATTGTTTCCTTCCCTAACAAGTAGTTCTTCCATTTCTTTATTCTTTGAACTAATGCATACAACTATTTATCATATGTAGGATAGTTAACAATATCTTGGTTAAAAGTATCAGAGTGGTAACAAATAGGCTTATGATATTGCATCAATATTGCACCCATGGCGTATCCGCTGGCAACTGTCTCGATCTCGAATGACTGTTGAAGATTTGGCAGTGCTAATACTGGTGTGGTACTAATCTTCTCCTTCATAATGTTGAAATTTTTTTTTTGCTTTCCTTCCCACAGAAATGTGTTCTTCACACTAGTTAAGGCATGTAAAGGAACTGCTATAAAGGAGAAGTTGGGAATGAATCTCCTCTAATACTGGACTGCACCCAAGAATCTTAGGACTTTGGTCACACTTTTTGTCTTAGGCCATCTTACAATTACTTCAATTTTCGAAGGATCAATCTTCAATTGTCCTCCTCCCACAATATGACCTAAGTATACAAGTGCAGTCTTGCCAAATTCACATTTAGACATTTTCACATACAACTTTTCCTTTGCAAAGTATCCAATAACTATTTTACATGCCTTACATGTTCATCCCAAGTTCCGTTGAAAACAAGAATGTTGTCTAAATATAAATCCCAAAGTCATCCAGGAAAGGCATGAATACATCATTCATCACACGTATGAAAGTTGTCAGAGCATTACAAAGACCAAACGACATAAATAACCACTCAAACAATCCTTGTTTGGTTTTACAGGAAGTCTTCCATGCATCCTATTCTACGACCATAATTTGATGATATCCACTACGAAAATCCAACTTAGTGAAATAAACAACATTCTTCAACTGATCAAGTAAATCATCTATGCGAGGAAGAGGGTATCGATTTTTCACCTTGATTTTGTTTAAGGCTCTGTTACACATTATTTTCGTCATCCCTATGACCCTTAATAATGTAAACCTATATGTTTCCTTCAGAGGGGTCAGTGGCTTGAGTTCCTGAAGAAAGAAGGGAGAAGAACTTTTATTGAGAGAAGAAGTTGTATTTTCCTTTGTAAAAAACCTATTAAGGAAGATTTATGCAGGATGCTTTATACACTAGGGTTCACAAATTCCTAGACTGTGCCTTTTCCGTAGGTTTCTCTATAGATATGGTGTAAAAATTCCTATACATGGGAAAAATGAGTGTCTTCTCAATGATTCTAGAAGGAGAATATTCTATGGTGAGGTGGCATCTGAACGGTTTGGATATTACTCACTTTCATGATTTAGTGGGATCATCCTAACCTCCTCACCTTATCCTCTTCAGCTTATAAAACAAGAGGAGCTCTCATGGAGAAAGTTAGATTGTCTTGAGCTTGAGTTTTGTATATTGGGAATTTGGCTTGATTAGAGTGGCTTTGGACTTTGCTTTGTCAAGATAGATTGTGAGTAGCTATCAGATCCATGGTCTCAAAATCCTTGGAGCAAGAAGTGTGTGGGAAGCAAGGAACTGTTGGAAGGAACCTGACAACATCAAGGCATCTAGTTGTATCTTTCTTCCACATTCTTTAATACATATATGCTTTTATTTTATATATGAATGTTATTTGTCCATATTGTATGATTCCTTGATCATGTACATAGTTTCATATTGAATAGACTTTGTTATTCCTGTCTTCGTTGGCTTGGGTTTATTTTCAGATATTTATCCATAAGCCTAGCGACAGAGCTTGGATTGCATTGCTGAAGTCAGATCTTCAATATTTAAAAGGTATGTTCTAGATCCATTTCTCATTTGATAATTGCAATCTAAGGAAAGAGTAGTGTACTATCATGTTTTGTTTTAGTTTCATAGTGAAGCTAGGGCGATTGATTTGTGTCCACACTTAGCAAGTATCCAAATAACAAAATTGACAACTCCACTAGGGAATGGATTGTTTTCCTAGTTTGTCTTGTTTTCTTTCTTTGATTGCTTGGGTTCTATTTTCTGAGTCACTGGGAGATCCATCTTGACTCTCTAACTGTCAAATTTCACTAGAAAACCCTCATGTTTTTTTTATTTTTTCCATTATTCATTTGATCGTCGCACCCTGATTTGGGAGACAGTGTGGTGATATAGGATCAATGCACCCTACCTTTTGACATAGTGCGACATTTTTGCACTATATCTATTCTCTGGCCTATAGCGATCAAAGATTTCTGCACTGTGTTGGTCTGGTCGCCTGCGACGATTGTGAAAATTTAGTTTTTTTATGGTTTTCCCTACCCAGATCTGTGATAAGTGTTTGGGGTGATTTGTTGGGTCTGACTACGGTCTTCTTGATAGCTTTGAATATGATTTTATCTTCTTTGCTTTGTTTTATCTTGTGTGATTTTGAAAGATTTTGTCTCTTGCTTTGAGTGTCTTTCAGTTACAAAGCATTTGTTTTCTTTAGAATTGTTTAGTGAAAGAACATTTATTTTTTCTGAATAATTTGTGTTAAAAGAGAAAATTTGTTTGGGTTTCTTTGTTTTATAGAGATTTTCTATTTCTTTTATCTATCTTTGAAAGAAAAAAAAATTGATTTCTTTCTTTATATTTGATTGGGGACATTTTTTTATTTGAAGTAGTGAAATTGCATGATTTTTGGTGTTTTTTGTCTTGAATTCTAAAAACATTTCCACCTCATGGTCGGGGTGGGACAAGAATCATGTATTGGTGTACAGTCTCTTTTTCGCATTTCTTGAGAATCTTGATATTGATGAGTTTAATAAAATTTTGGGATATTGTGCATATGGGAATGATAAACGTTTTCTCCTTCTCGTAATATAGATTTCATCGAAGTGAAATATTTTCATTCTCATTTCTTTGCAATGTTTAGAGTCAGTCAAAACATCATTTAGTCCACGCCATTTTCCTCTTGAGTAACAACAGCCTTAAAATAAAGCTCTTATAAAAATTGATTAGACATTTTTATATTTTCTGGTAGCAAACCTACATTAGATTAGTTGTAGGGATTTGAAATAGGTGTGAAAGATAACTTTCCAAAGCTGCAAACAAATATAGAATATTGCGTTAGGGAGCGGTGAAATCCAATTGCTACATTTTTTCATGGGAAGCCCTTCTAACATAAGGATCAATCACGAGGTCGCATTAAGACTGGCAGAGTTACTCACCTTGCTTTGTTGGTCTTGGTGTAGATATTGTGCATATTATGGGGGTTGCTTGAAGGTATACCACAATTATGAGTGGAAGCCTTTCGAGTTGATTTCAGGCTAGATAACCTACCATTGCGCATGGATCGGACTGTTGACTATTTCCCCATGCATCATTTTTGTAGTTGGTAACCTTAGTGGCATATATCTTTAGGTTCTTTACACGAGGTGACTGTAGAGGGGCAAGTCTTCACAGTACCTGGAATCGATGTTGGCCAAACTCACTCGAGCTCCTTGGAGGGTATACCCATGTTTATGTGTGGGAGATTGCACCATGGTGTAAGTTTGTTAAGTAGTTCGTCAGCTTAACTTTTCCACCCGCTCTATCTCAACCCTTTCTTACTTTGTCCTCATGACGTTGGATTTCATCACCAACTAGTGCGTTCATTGTGAGAAGGTTTTGTTTGCTTGCTTTCTTACTAGATTTTTAGTGTGTGTTGTTTTCTTTCTCTAGCAGACTCTAGGCTAGATTTGTGTTAAATGGCGTCAGTTCCCAGAATGACCAATGAAGAAACCCCTTTTCTAGGGGAACCCTTTGTTTTTCCTTCTTACTGTAATATCCCTAAGGCCGAACCCAATTGTAAATGTAAATGAAAATGTACTTAAGATAGTGAGTTGATATCATTTTGTATGCACATTTCATGGCATAGTGCGCGCATGTACTGTGCAGTGAAATGAGGAAGTGTGCACATTCTAGGATACTGCACACAGCATCTTAAGTGTGCATGATTGTGAGGCCAGTGAGCCTTTGTGTATATGCTATGTTTTATAGGTTGGTGAGCCAGTTATTATAAGCTAGGATGCTTATGTTTTGATTAGGTCGGAGAGCCTAGATGTTAAAGGCCAGTGCATTTGTTTTTGTACATGTCTCATAATTAATATAAAATACATCATTGTGTGCAGACCAACCACGATAAAAGAGATGGGGAACTAAACTCCACTAGTTAGGAAAAGGGAGGGGCCTAAAATTTAAGGAAAAGATCTAAGCTAGGGAGCTTAAACCAAAACGAATATTATATTAATATTTATTAAATCATAAAGTATGGATAATTATTTTATCTTAAGTTCTAAAGTTGGGGACAAGTAGGCCAAAGTAGCTCCCAACATGACAAGTGTCAAGTTGGGGACATGCATACATATTGTTGGGGCTTAGTTCATTTCCTATCATCTTTTAATTCATTGAATCATCCAGTCAATCATCCATGAGCATGCACACACCCATTGAGCTATGCTTCGTATCTTCATGACTGTACTTGATTCCTTATCCATAGCCATTTTTTTTTGTCAATGTATCTGGTTAGCTTGGGAGTTGGACTGAAAAAGTGGGTTGTCAAGCCCATGGGATATTGAAGAGGTGGGTTTTCATGCCCATGAGAAATTTCTCTCTGGGTGAGAGAATTTCTAGGGAATTGATTTCCTGAAGGTGCTAAACTGTAGCTACAGGGCTCTAAGACTTCCTGTCTGACTTGTTGTTGAAGCACTGGAAGGGAAGTGGGGTAGCCAAGAGACTATTGAGAAAATAAGGGGCACACTTCCTGGGGTGGGACAGGCATGTGGGGAATGAGGGACTGTAGGTTGTCAGTTGAGTGAGCACCTAATATGAAGTCTTTCCTATTGTTTGTGAGCCTTTGGCCTAGTTAGGAATCCCTTTACCTGGGTGGAGTTTAGTCCTAGCTTGGGAGTGACTCACTATTGAGAGTGATGAACAATGTGGTCTAAGTCTGGGAGGTTTGTGGATGGTCTGAATGCATTTGATGATATTCTTACAAAGATAAGTGTCAATTGTGTGATAAATTTACATGTTGCATTATTATTTACATGATTATTTTTATGGGTTTCTCCTATGTGACGCAACCCCCGCTCTCACAACAGTCGGTTGCTCCACCAGGACCTTCTTCGCTTCGACAGGCCCGAAGAGTCAACGCCCTTCTAACTCCTCTCGGGAGTCTCGTCACCCATAGGATACTTCTCGGTGATCTCCTCTTGCGTATCGGGAGATCGGATCTCGCGATATCGTGAGACTCGTAACACCGCCTCGTGCCACTCAACGCCGAAACCCTGACCCCGATGCTCCACGGTCAATATTTCAGGATATCGCTGCTCGCGATGCCAAGCCCTCGTATTTTGGAACCCCGAGTGCCGAAGTGCCGACACCACGTGTTATATTCCACACAGTCTCTATGGGACCCGTCACAACTTAGGACTTCGCTATTCCTCCATGTTTCTTCCAGCGTCGAAAACGCCGAAGTGCCGAATCCCGACTCCACAGGATCTCGTGCCACCTACCCGCGCTCCAATCGACGGTCCCGTTTAAGTCGGGAAATCACGACTCGTGATCTCGACGTGAATGCAATTCTTGTGCTCGCCAACCCCGATATGCCGATACACGATGGCCAACGGGTTCTACCTGTTCCTGAAGACTCCTTTCTTTCAGAAGTTCAAGTCGTCGATTCTCTTCCTCTTGAAGGGTTCTCCGCTTTTCCCCCTTTGCCCTGTGTGAACTTCACTGTGGTATGCTCCCACCGAGAAGAAAAAGCGCTATCCCTCTTGATCTTCTGCAACTCTGACTCCTTCAGAGTTCTCTGGAACACTCTCCCTGTGCTCGAACTCGACCTTCATCACTTTCAACGATACTGAAGATTTCCAGGTTCCATGCACTCCCAGTCACAGTAACCCGACCTTCCCTTCTCAGACTTTCTACTGGAATTTTCAGTTCGACCTGCACTCACCTACATGGCTCAAATAATCCAAATCAACTCCGGGTTGAACGAGAATGAGAGTTTAACTGTAGAGCCTCCTCGACGCACTCTATGCGGAGGAATTCGACTGCACTCTATGCAGGAATATCCTGTCTCAAACAGAGAAACAGTTGAAACTCATTCGTTCATTCTCTCAGGTTTCGAACCTGATATGCAATCACATAAGCATCATATAGAAGATAAGCATATAAAGAAGCAAGTATGCAACAAAATAATGTCAACAACACATAGAACTCAACCACATCCATGGAATTGAATCAAGAGCTTTCTTCTATTAATTCAATCTGTACATGGGGTTTCTTCACGAACTCTCTTCTCTGCTCTCTCTTGCTCTCTATGCTAATGCTGAATAACGATCTGAATAATAATTCTCAATTACACAAGGAGGGTGCCTATATTCATTTTCCCTCCTGGAAATGAAACTGTCTAATCTACAGCTAACCCTATCTACCAGCATTAAAACTAATTAATGTCTTCTTATCTACATTACAATACAAGTGCACTTCATATGAATGCGTTCACTCAAACGACGACGCAACAATCTTCATCGTGATTCAAAAAGGTATGCGTTGGTGCTATCCAGTTGTCCTTCTCTTTCCTCCATGTTGGCTCGCTTTTTGGCGTCATAGATGCTCCTGCATCATACTCCTCGGCTCGAAAGATTTCATGGGATCCTGTCCATGAGCTGCTGCATGGTGTGTCCATGCTTCTGTATCACTGCTTCTGTTTCCTAGCTGGCATCCTCCACTAGGTGATTTTTCCATTTCACCAGGTATTCAAAATACTGCTTCCTCCTGGTCTTCTTGCTAACTCGTTTATCCAGTATGCACTCCATCTCTGGCTTCTGTGCAACTGGCAACTACTTCTGCCACTGGATCACTGGTTCCTCAGTTCCAGTGTCTGCTTCATCCGTCCTGTAGGGGTATAAATCCAAAACGTTGAAAATCGGAGATATCCCAATGCCCTCTGACAACTCAAGCTCATATGCATTTTCCCCAAACTTCTTCAGGACTCTGCAAGGTCCGATTTTCTTCATCTTGAGCTTGTTATACGTCCCTCTTGGAAACCTTTCCTTCCTTAGGTGCGCTAGAACCATGTCTCCAACTTCAAACTGAAGTTGTGTTTTACTCTGATCGGCTCTGCGCTTATATTCCTGATTCGCCTTTTGCAGTCGCTGCTTCACCTGTGTGTGAAGTTCTTGCATTGCTTCAGCAAATTCTTCAGCCCTCGCACTGCTAGTCNGGCTGTGTTCCATACAAAATTTGAAACGGACTTTTACCTATACTCCGATTCACAGAATCATTGTACGCAAACTCTGCCTGCGGTAGGATCTGATCCCAACTGCTGTGATGCTCAGTCACCAGGCTTCTCAACAGATCCCCCAAGCTTCTGTTGACTACTTCAGTCTGCTCATCTGTCTGTGGATGGTAAGCAGAGATAAATGCCAAGTCAGTCCCCAGATTCTTCCATAGCGTCCTCCAAAAA
>SNQJ01S0161070.1:14167-35804 GCA_010110895.2 Picea sitchensis | reverse complement strand
AGTTAATGCATTATTATGATATAATCCTTCTTTGACTTCTTAGACACAACATCATTGAATTCATGTAAGAGGTTGGGTGAGGGAGCCAACTCACCTAGTTATGATAGCATGGATTGAGTACAAGCAAGCATGTGGGAAGTTTGAAAGTTAAGCAATCCTTTTGGGGAAGAATGAGATTCAAGCAAGCAATGGAGAAGAAGGAAATGCAAGTAAGACAAGGTGATAGATTTTACATGTTAATTTTGGGTAGCAAGAGGTGTGTTGGGTGTTGGGAAAGAGCACCAACCATGCTAGCCATGTCAAGATAGCGTATTGGGTTGAGTTTGTTGCAAAAATATGAGGCTAGGTGCATGTAGAAGCTTAGTCGAGCTGTGAACTAAAGCTAAGAATGAGGTTGTGCACCTGTTATTGCATTTTCCCATGGAGGAAATAACTCTAGAGCCTTGAGAATGTTGTTGTGAGCACTCAAAAGGAACAAGTGAGAATTATTGGAGTCCTCAGTTGTGTTAGTTCATGACCAATTGTGTGCACTAGAACCATGGGAGGAAGTCAAAAGGTCTGAGGGACTACGTGGAAGAGAAGGGGGAATCCCATTCCTCGGGTTGTGTAGGTTGAAGGAAAGAGAGTTCACCAATTGGAATCGGTGTTGGAATAGAAACCTGAGACTTGGGTGGTTGAGAGTGTGGATAGTGGACAAGAGAGTCAAACCTCCTTGTGGACTCATAGCCTCAGCTCGGGGGTGGCTTGTTGTTTAGAGAAAATGAACAGTAAGCCTATGGCTAGAAGGAACATCCTTCGTATGCAGCCAGTTGGTTCTATTATTTAAAGATAAGTTTATGTTATGTTTATTATCTTAACTCCACTGTGTAAAATGAATATTTGAATGATGTTGTGTTTGCTTGAATGATTGCATTCATGTTTTTAAATATGTTGTTAGTTGCATGAGGAAAATTTTGGGTCTACTGCCCCTTGGTTTATTTTATATGCATGGGGCATTTTTAAATTTTGTTTTTAGCAGGCGAGGATGTTAAAATTTGGTATCAGGGCTTATGGTTCAACATCGAGCTTGTATGGGCCAAGACCAACATGAATTTTTAGTAAATTCATTGTGGTGAAGTTTGATTTGTGTCAAATTTGGGGAAATTTGTGAAACCAGAGTGAAATCCCCAAATTTATGAACATATTCAACTCTATTTTTTCCTCAGAACTGTCGAAGAGATGATCGATGGCATCAATCTATAGGTTAGAGTTAAATTTGGCTTGGAAGGTTAGATTTGTGTTTTAACAACGATTGAAGAGTTGGTAAATCAAAGACTTGGATTGCTTTGGAGTTGGTGATCAAAGGTTGAGATTCATCGATGAAGTTTGGTGAAGTATGATGAATTGATGATTGAGATCATTTTGGTTTGGAGATTGATGACCCAGATTCATCTTGGATTTGGTTGAAAATTTCCAAGTGTTGGAATTCGATGAAGTTCTACAAAGTGTATACATAAGAGAAACCATCAATCTTCGATGATCAGGGTTTGGAGAAAATTTTATGAATAATCCTTTTAAAATTCAAAAGAAATCGTCGATCGCTGATGCAAAAGAGATCATTGATTGCTGATGCAAAATAGATCGTCGATCGCTGATGAAGGGGAAAAGAGGATGATGATGTGGCTGAGTTAGGGAATGAAAAGTGGTCTACATCAACATGTCATGCCACATCAACATCCATTTCTCAAGCCACTTCAACATCCATGTGTCTGTCCACATTAGCATACATGTGTCATGCCGTGTCAACCAAGGGAAACAATGATGATTGATGGAGGTTTCAAAGTTCGACAATTTTGATAGAGTTAGTTTGTTTGAAGGATTGAGATTCTTTCGATGGGTTAACAAAGTTTATCAGATTGACAACTAAGATTACTTTTGATTTTGATATCGATGGCTCAGATTCGTTCTAGTTTGGTTTTGGGGTTTGATGAAATCCCATGAAGAAGTGCCTCTTTTAACTTGCTAATGGAAGTGAATTGTCGATCATCGATGATTGGGGTTCAATCGAATTCAACAAAGGTAGCCTTTTCGTAATACAAAGAAGGAGTCTATCGTCGATGGAAGAAAATAAGGTTGATAACATGTCTGAATCAAGTGATGACACGTGCACATCAATAACCACGTGCTATGCAATGTCAACCAGATTGCCACATCAACAAAATAGACACTTTACAATAAATAACTCTAGAGCCAAAAACTTGTTTTGGCCATAACATGAGCGTTTCAACGAAAAATCAGATGAAATTTAAGGTGCGTGTCCATAATGAGGAGGGATACAACAATCTCAGTGAGGACCATTAGATAATTCTAGTTGATTTTTTCGAAAAATGTGAATTAATGATTTTTAAAGATTTGGGTTGTGCTTAGTATATAGGGCCCATGTAAAGGTGAAACTTTTATAGAGAGATTAAGAAGCAAACATGAATATACCCATTTGGACTCTTGGTGAAATTCAAAAGGAGTTGGTATGGGGATGCTAAAAAATAGTGAAATCCACTATTCCCGAGCACGTTTTGGGGATTTTTGAAATCTTCAAAGGAGGAAAAGGGACACTAGATTTCCAATCTAGAAAATTTTATTTAGTTGAAATTTTATATACTCATCAATATGGATAACTTTGTCTTGAGGCTGTTTTGCACAATTTTTCTCCATTTGGGAGATAACTAGTTTTGGCTAAAATTTCTAAGTGTGGAGAAAACCAACGGCGGACTTCAAAGAAGGGATGAAGAAGCAAGACATCCACTCTCTATTCTTTGATGGAGCCTCTTGTAGTAATCCTAGGGTGGCAGGTGTGGGTGGGAGTCTCCTTGATCCTGGAAAGAATGTCATAGCCTATTACGCATAGGGTTTTGGGATAGCTTTAAATAACATTGTAGAAGCCTATGCTTTATATGAAGGATTACACATAGCAAAAGAGCATAACATTGCCAAAAATGTAGCTTTTGGAGTGATCTGAAAATGAAAAGGTTTATGTATACAAATTTGCAAGTGAAAAATGTATGTGTCTTGGGAAATTGGATCAAGTTGCAAGCACATGAAAATATTGAGTTTTTTTACTTGAAATGAACAACATAAACAATCATAAACAACCATCAAAATAAGCACATAACACAAAAAAATGATAAAGGAGTTCACCCCTCTCTTGGGCTACATCTCCTGGTCCAACTTCCAACGGATCATTTTCATTATATGATCAAAGTTTTAAAATCAGTGCTTTACAATGCTCAAAATGCAAAATAGATGGCTACAATGGTTCCAAAATGTCCAAAAACCCCTAGCTGGGCTCTTTTTGCACCTGGTTTGGCCAAAAATTGAAGAAAATACACTTCCTGGAAGTTTTTCCCAATAACCTGTTGTCTCTGCTCACCAAAATGCACCCAAATTGACCAAACCTAGCTCATGCGCGTTCAAACCTAGCCCCGACTTGATTTTCGTTGCATGGGTGAAAATGGCACACCATTAGCTGGATTATCACCTTAACCGTCGGAGGTGTCGGCCATATGGGCCATGTGGCTAGGGCGTTGGGCTAAATGCCTGCACCCGCCAGCTAGTACTCTAGTTTCTCCACACTTGTGGTCGTATGGTGTAGTGTGGTATTGTGTGACTAAGGGCTGGGGCTTAGCCCCAGCCTTTTTTCCGCCCAACGTAAGCATTGTTCAACTTTAAATACAAGTTATGCACTATAGGGTTAAGAACCACCTTGTAGGTGGGCTGGTGGCCCGACCTACGCAAAGACTTGTTCCTTGCCAGAGGTCGTTGGCTTGACCCTCGTGGAGCCAAACCCAAAATTTTACCAAACAATAAGGGGGTGCCACGTGACACCCTTTCATTCGTCCATAGATATGCCACGTGTCGATCGAGGATTGGTCTATGTAAACCAACACACAATCATCTTGCCACATCACCCTCTTTCTAGTCAGCCTACCATGTCAGCTGTACGGTCGTACAGACTGTACAATCAACAAAATTTGCCTGTTTGGGAAAATAGACAGAACGCGATATCTCCCTCATGCAAACTCAGTTTGAGCGCGTTCAAGTTGCGTTGGAATCGTAAGGATGAGATATATGCAATGAATCCATTTTAGAGCAATTTTGAACACTTTGATTTTTGAGCATTTTTTGATCCCCTGGATCACTCCTCCCCATTGGGAATCTTTTGGACCTCCAAAAGACTATTTTAGAAAATATGTAGATGAGGGCACAGTTCCCTCACCTTTCCAACCTCAATCCATTTAGCTTTTCTTTGATTTGTGCCTTTGAGACCAACACGGAAGTACTCCACATTCCCTCCTTTTGAAGTTCTTATCTTTCTGTCAAGGATTGTATCCTCATGTAATTCTGAAAGATATTCTAGCGAGAAGTCATCTAAGTCATCTATTGAAGGAATCCAAACATGCTCTCCTTGATCATCAATCAAAGGAGGATCACAATCTCAAATTCTCAACATTGACAACTGCATACATTTGCATATAAGGAGGCAAATCCAAACGGAAGGCATTGTTACCAATCTTTTCAAAAATCTTGAAAGGTCCATATCTAATTGGTTTCAACTTTTTACCTTCTCCTTTAAGCCTCTCTTTGCTAATGTATAGCCAAACTTCATCTCCAACTTAGAAACTGTGATCAACATGATGCTTGTCATGTCTTGTCTTGTACTTTGCTTGGCTCTTTTCCAATTGTTCTTGTACCATTTGATGCACCAATTGAATTTGTTCAATGAACTTCTTTGCTCTATCAATGTCATAATGACCATCAATCGCAACATCCTTCCCAAAGATAAAATCTAAAGGAGATTTTGGAAAATAACCAAAACATGCCTCAAATGGAGATGTTTGAGTCGATGAATGCTTTGCCTGATTATAAGCATGTTGAATAGTGTAGGTGCTCATCCCAAAGCTTAGGATGTTTGTTGCAATAACCACGAAGAAGATGTACAACTGTTCTATTCACCACTTCTGTTTGACCATCAATTTGTGGGTGAAATGTTGTGCTCTTTTTCAACTTGGTGCCCATGAGTGCCCATAAACTTGACCAAAAGTTACCAATAAATCGAGAATCTCGATAAAAAATAATGGATTTGGGCAACCCAAAATGTACCCATACATGCTGAAAGAACATTTGTGTTGTTTGTTCAGCTGTAACCTGCTTCTTACAAGGCATCAAAATACACATTTTGCTGAAACGGTCAACCACAACATAAAAATAATCATGATTCTTTTTAGACATAGTTAATCCTCCTACAAAGTCCATAGAAATGATTTTCCAAGGATGAGAAGGAACCAGAAGTGGAGTATATAATCCTAACTTTATGTTGCTAGGATTACTTGTAGCACATAAAGAGCATCCTCTTACATATCGTGAAACACTTTCATTCATTTTAGCCCAATAGCAATACCTTTGCAAATTAGCCATCATCTTGCCTACACCAAAGTGGCCAACAATAAGAGAAGAATGTGTTTCCCTTATGATGTTGACTCTTTCACCCTGTGGAATACATAGCTTGCCAAATGATACAAAAGCTTATCATGCACATGGTAATCCAATTCCTCAACTTGGTTAGAATGACACAAATTTGCATAAACCTCTTTAAAATCAACATCTAAAGCATACTGTTCAACATAGCTCTCATGCATGATAGAATTATGCTTAAGAATAACTCAAGCACTAACAATAGGCCTAGAAATCATAGCAACACTTTGTTATAAATGCCTTTCTTATACCTGATAACCAAGTGGAATTGTTGTAGGAAACCCATCCATCTGAAGTGTCTTGCTTATTGTAGCTTTGTTTATGATTGCAAGTATTGCAATGGTTGATTATCTGTGTGAATAATAGTTTCTTTTCCCAACAAACATTGTTTCCTTTTTTTCACACTTTGCACCATTGCATACAACTCCTTGTCATATGTAGGATAATTAATCACAACACCATTAAAAGTTTCAGAATGATAACAAATGGGCTTACCATGTTGCAACAAGACTGCTCCCATGGCATAATTACTTGCATATGTTTGTATCTCAAATGGGTTTCTTAAATCAGGAAGTGCACGAACTGGAGCTGAACTAATTTTCTCCTTCAATGGATCAAAAGATTTTTGTTGCTTGCCTCCCCATTGGAAAACCTACTTAATGCTTATCACTGCATGTAATGGAGCTGCAATTGAAGAAAAGTTAGCAATAAATTTTCTCCAGTATTGGGATGCTCCCAAAAATCTTTTAACTTCTGATACATTGTTGGGTTTGGGCCAATCTAAAATGACTTTGACCTTGGAAGGATCTATTTTCAGTTCTCCTCCTCCAACAATATGTCCCAAGTAAACAAGTGAGGTCTTTCCAAATTCACATTTAGACATCTTTAAAAGCAAATTTTCTTTCTTCAAGACATCTAAAACTTGTTTCACATGCCTAACATGTTCTTCACGAGATTTGCTAAATATCAAAATTCCATCCAAGTAGACAATTACACAATCATCAAGAAAAGGCCTTAAAACAACATTCATAACTCTCATAAATTTTGCAGGAGAATTACAAAGCCCAAATGGCATAACCATCCATTCAAACAAATCTTGCTTTGTTTTGAAAGTTGTCTTCCACGTGTCTCCTTCAACAATCCTAATCTGATGATATCCACTTCTCAAGTCCAACTTAGTAAAATACTTAGAATCTTTCAATTGATCAAGCAAATCATCAATTCTAGGAAGAGGGTAACGATTCTTTATTGTAATCTTGTTCAAGGCTCTGAAATCTACACACATGTGCCATGTACCATCTTTATTTGGTACTAAAAAAATTTGTGACCCGCATGGCGATGTGCTTGGAATGATAACCCCTTTGTCAAGCAACTCTTGGATTTGTTTTTTAATTTCAAATTTCTCCATGACTGACATCCTGTACATGCCAATGTTTGGAAGAGGACAATCTTGCTGCAATTGGATCTCATGTTGGACACCTCTTTTAGGAGGCAATCGTTTTGGTTCCCAAAACATCTCATCATATTGGTTAACAACCTCATATAAATTAGATTTTAACTTTGCATCACATCCTTGGAAAGCTTCTTTTTCAACATTGTCTTTGGGTTCGATCATCAAGAGTACAAAGTTCTTACTAGCATTGACTAATCTCTTCATTTGTCCAGCATTTACAAGTGACAAATTCAACTTGTTTGTATTTTCTCTAAAAATGTACTCAACTCCATTTAAAAAAAATGATATTTGTTCTCATGATGATGAAAGATGGCTCTCCTATCATATAAATATGGGCTTCCCAACACAATACCACAAATATCCAATGGAATAACATTAAGCTCTACCTAATGTATAAAGTTTGTAGTGATGGCAACTCTAAGTTTACATCTTTTTGTCACATGCAATTTGGCATTGTCACATATCCAACCTAGAGGATATGGTTTAGGATGAGGAGTTGTTTCCAAATGCAATTTCTTGACAGTGTCTTCAGAAATGAGGTTTGCATGTGATCCAATATCAAATAAAGTATCTATCTTGGTATGCTTTGAAATTACCCTTATGTGGAAAAGTTCTATTCTTTATTTTTCATGTTGAGTTTCATTGAGGCTACTACTTGAAGAACTAGTACTGGCAATAGAGTCCTTACCTTGAAAACCTATGGCTGTGATTTTTGTTTCATCTCCAAAATCAGATCCTAAATCATGTTGTGTAGTTGCAACAATTTTTGGTTTCCTTTTGTTGTTGAAATTTTTGGGTCTCATTTCAAAATGAAGTTTCCAACAATGGTCTTCATCATGGTCATCTTTTGAACAATGTTTACATGAGAGTTTTTCTCCCTCTTTCTTGACCGAGTCATTCTTCTTTCCATTTCCTTTGAATTTTCTCTTTCATTTGTCTCCATTGTAGAATGGATTCTTGTTTCCCTCTCGAGGAGCATTTTTCCCTCTTGCTTCTAAATGAGTTGCATGTACACAAACTTCATCTGTATTTGTAGGGTTAAACATGAGAATTTTGTGTCTCAAATATCTATGCAATCCTCCAATATATTTGATTAAAGTTTCTTGAGAAGATAAATCTATACCCAAAATCAAAGCTCTTCTTCTAAATTTTTTAGTGTAGCTTTGCACACTTTTCCCTTTAGCTTGCCTAAAGTTTTGCCAATCCATAATAAATTTCTGCATGTATGCTAATGAATAAAACTGCCTTTTAATTGCAACAATAAAATCACTCCAAGAGTATAAAACTTCACCATGCTTCTTCATGTCCTCCTGAGTTTTGGCTTCCCACCAAATGAGTGTTTCACTTTCCAATCTAAGAGAAGCAAGCTGAATCTTAGTTTCATCATCCTGGATTCTTTATATCCTACAATACACTTCAATCTGACGAATCCAATTAGCCAATTTCTCAGCATTTGCCTCTCCATTGTACATAGGAAATTCAAACTTAATATCAAGCTTAATCAAAGGAGTTTGTGGAAGAATTTTACCATGTTCTTTTGGAGAATTTGGAGGTGGTTGTGAAATTGTAGAAGAAGTGGAAGATGGAGGTGAAGGAGGTGGAGTGTCACCATTACCTCCATTCCCCTTTGGAGTCTTATCACCATTATCCTCATTACCTTTTGGAGGATTTGAGCTTTCTCCTTGCAACCTTGCATTCCTTTCTTCAAATAAAAGTTTCACCATTTCTGTCATACCATAAAAGGATTTTCTGAAAGTTTCCTCTTCTGAAGTAGGAATTTCATGACTCTCCTCATGAGCCATACTTGGTGAATGCCTCCTTGAAGCTTGAGGTGAATGTATGGTTCTCCTTCTTGAAAGTTTAGAACTTGGCTCTACAAGTTTCCCTTCTCCTCTTGTGAGCTTCAACCTTGTAAGCATAAGAAAACAAAACACTTGCAAAAAATCAAACCTTCAAAAACCTTTCCTCTGATACCAACTTGATTTGAAAATGAAATGGTTTGTGTATACAAATTTGTAAGTGGAAAATGTATGTGTTTGGGGCAATTGGATCAAGTTGCAAGCACATGAAAATATTGAGTTTTTATACTTGAAATGAATAGCATAAACAGTCATAAACAACCATCAAAATAAGCACATAACACAACAAAATGATAAAGGAGTTCACCCCTCTCTTGGGCTACATCTCCCGGTCTAGCTTCCAATGGATAATTTTTATTGTATGCTCAAAGTGTTAAAATCAATGCTTTACAATGCTCAAAATGCAAAATAGATGGCTCCAATGGCTCCATAATGTCCAAAAACCCCTAGCTGGGCTCTTTCTGCACCTAGTTTGGCACAAAATTGAAGAAAATAAACTTCCTGGATGTTTTTCCCAATAAACTATTGTCTTTGCTCACCAAAATGCACCCAGACTGACCAAACCTAGCTCACACACGTTCAAACCTGGCCCCGACATGATTCCTGCTCCGTGGGAAAAATGGTGCACCGTTAGATGGATTAGCGCCTTAACCGTTGGAGGTGTCGGCCATATGGGCCATGCGTCCTGGGCGTTGGGCTAATTGCTCGCACCCTTCGACTAGTACTGTAGTTTCTTTGTGCTCGTGGTCATATGGTGGAGTGTGGTATTGTGTGACCAAGGGATGGGGCTTAGCCCCGACCCTTTTTCCGCCCAACGTAACCATTGTTCAACTTTAAATACAAGTTATGCACTATAGGGTTAAGAACCACCTTGTAGGTGGGCTGGTGGCCCGACCTACACGAAGACTTTCCCTTTGCCATAGGTCACGGGATCGACCCTCGTGGAGCCAAACCCAAAATTTTACCAAACAATAAGGGGGTGCCACATGGCGGCCCCTGGCTGGGCCACGTGGCACCCTTTCATTCATCCACGAACATGCCATGTGTCGACCGCGGATTGGTCCATGTCAACCAATACACAATCAGCTTGCCACATCACCCTCTGCCCATTCATCTTGCCATGTCAGCTATACGGTCATACAGATCGTACAGTGAGCTACCACGTCAGTCTATACAGACTGTACAGTCAACAAAATTTTGCTTGTTTGGGAAAACAAACAAAATGCCATATCTCCCTCATATGAACTCTGTTTGAGCCCGTTCAAGTTGCGTTGGGATAGTGAGGATGATATCTATGCAATGAATCCATTTTTGAGTAATTTCAAACACTTTGATTTTTGAGCATTTTTTTATTCTTTGGATCATGGAGACTCTATGATGATTGTGCGAGCGACAATTAAGAGAAGCCAAACCAAAAACAATCTCTTAAATGACATTCTCTATCGTATTCCATCTCTTGGTGCAAGTTTTGTAGACTTCAAGATCCACCATGTTAAGAGAGATTTAAATCCTTTAGCTAACCATTTGGAAAAGGTTAGAACTAGTTTGGATAAGGGTGTTATGAATATTAATGGAGATAGAAGGATTAGGCACATCCCCTAGCTCCCCCCTGCTTGTTGTGTGATCAAACAATTGATATGACGAGTGTTCTTAGCCATTGCTATCCCCCTCTTTCACATTCGAGGTTAAATGTAATATGTGGGAGCATTCAATTTGGCATGCGTCTCTATGGTTTTTAAAGTGGTTCGATGTCTTGGTACATAGGCTCATTGTTAGTATACAGAAGGGTTTCTCTCTCTGATTTTGAGCAAGGCTCTAGACTTCGGTGCTAGGTTTTGTTGGGCGTCCCTTTCAGGGATCATGTACATTCAAGCTTGTTGGTTTCGGTCGGGGCTGCCGAGGAAGGTGCCTCTTCACGATTGCTATTGTTGGATAGTCTTTCCAGGTTTCTTCTATTCTCTTGTTTTTGGTTCTTTGGACCTGGCTTTGGTTATCTGTTGTTGCGTTTGATTCCCTTTGAACTTGCTAGTTATTAGTCATTGCATTTAGTTGTTATATGTGGTTATGGGGTTGTCATCCCTGGATGTTGGAGGAATATTAGTCCCTGGTTGTAGTGGGCATCGATGGAACCATCTTTGAGTGAGTTTAAAAAGGTTCTTTGGTGCCACGAAGAAATTGCCGAGACGGATAGTGTTGATTTGCAATAGCTCTCGAAAAAATTGGGGGAATTTGGGGTTTCCTTGGCCACCTTGTCTCAGAAGATGGACATCAAATTCAGGGAATTTGAGGTAGTCGTGGACACTATGAATCGAAGGTTGAATGATATGGGAATGGATATGTAGCTATTAAAGAGCCAAATTTATCCTCAACACTAGGCCTCTACTTCTATCAACCTTGGGATAATTTCCCCTCGAGAAGAAGGCACTTGTAATGGCATTGGGAATGATGACCGTGGACCTTCCCCCATGGACATGAAAAAAAGAGCCTCAACATTAGTCCAGGTCCCCAAACTATCAATATTCTACCACTTCTATCTAGTTATATGTAATACAAAGCTTTGTGGTGTCTAGTGTAGATTTTAACCTTTTACAATATTTTACAACAAACAGATTTTCAATAAAGAACAAAAAAGATACAATGGAAAATACATATATTACATAGAGATTTTTCCCCTGGAAACCCAAACCGGAAAAACCAACATAAATTGTATTCATTCACATTCACACATTGTTTACAATATAATAGACATATTGGATCTAGCGGCATCGAAAACCCTAATCCAATGACATGGATTAGTCAACAACCCTAATTCCTTAACCGAAAATAGAAAACCATCGACAAAAAACCATGTGCCAAAAAACTGCCCATAAATGGACACAAAAATCGAGGAACACAAATTGACACTAATTCTAGTTGTGCAAAGAATATAACACATATCCAACATTCTCCCACTTGTTATTTTCTTTGCACACATGGGGTTACAGGGTTAAATAGTCAACAATCCATGACAACAATTCCCATAGATCCTCTACACCAAGAGAACTTCTCAGTGCTCACAGATTTTGTTAATGAATCTGCAACATTCTTCAAAGTGTCCACCTTCATCAACAACACCTTCTTTTCTTCAACCATGTCTCTCACAAAGTGATATTGAACATATATATGATTTTTCTTTGAATAATAAGCCCTGTTCTACGCCAAAAAAATTGCAGTCTGACTATCAAAATCTATCCTTACAACTTGTTGTACCAACCCAATACATGAACACAATCTTTATAACCATACTGCTTCCTTGCTTGCACGAGTGGCTATCATGTATTCAACTTCTGTAGTTGAAAGTGCCACTACAAATTGTCTTTTGCTCATCCAACTGATTGCTCCTCCAAACAGGGTAAACACATACCCACTTGTAGATCTCCTATGATCTAGATCTTCAACCCAGTCTACATCCACAAAGACATGTATGTCCAACACTCTAGCCAATCTCGGTCTTCCTTGGTGGCACAAACCATAGCTAGCAGTTCCACACAAATACTTGAAAACCCTCTTTACTGTTGTCTAATGCTCCTTCCTTGGTTTTGACATATACCTGCTCAAAACTCCCACTGCATGCGCAATGTCTGGTCCAGTACAAACCATTTCATACATCAAACTTCCAACCACACTCAGATATGGAACACGAGACATGTCACCCTCCTCTTCATGTGTATTGGGACACTGATCCGCAAATAACTTTACACTTATAGGAATTGGGACCCTGATCAGTTTACATTTCTGCATATTAAACCTCTGCAATATTGTCTCAACATGTTTTCTCTGATATAACCAGAGTTTCCTGTTTTTTCGATATCTTTTAATTTCCATGCCCAAAATGAAATTTGCAACACTAAGATCCTTCATGTCAGATTTAGAAGACAATAGAGTTTTTACATCCTGGATAATCTTCTTGTTGTTCCCTATCAACAACATGTCATCCACATACAAGACAAAATAAATCAAATGATCAACAATTAATTTAAAATACACACAATGATCCTCTTTGCTTCTTGTGAAGCCAAGTCTCAGAATATAAGTATCAATTTTTTGATACCACATCCTTGGTGATTGTTTTAAACCATACATGGATTTTTTCATCTTGCATACCAACTCCTTCTTTCGCTTCACAACAAAGCCTTGTGGTTGCTTCATATAGATTTCTTCTTCCATATCCCCATGTAGGAATGTTGTTTTCACATCCATTTGTTCTACTTCAAAATCAAATGCAACAACAATAGATAACATAAATCTAATACAAGTTAACTTGGAAACATGAGAAAAAACCTCACCAAAATCAATTCCCTCAAGCTGGGAATAACCCTTTGCTACTAACTGAGCTTTGTATTTCTCCACTTTTCCTTCTGCATTCAGGTTCATTTTAAACACCCATTTGCTGCCAAATGGATTTATTCCAATCGACAACTCCACTAGATAGCAAGTCTCATTCTTATCCAAGGTTTCCATTTCTTCAACCATGTCCTTTTTCCAGAGTTTTCTATCCTTTGAATCCACTGCCTCCCTAACAGTTCTAGGATCATCATCAGTAATAGACAAAGCAAAACTTGGACGAAAATAAGGTGGATTATACCTTTTTGGTAGCCTTTTTTTATTCATTGATCTCCTCAATACTGGAGTATGAGGATCTTCTTCTTTTGATTACTGTTCTTCTGTAGAGTCTGATTCATCATCCTTTGGCTCAAAATCTATTTTATCTGGTTCTTGCTTACTGGGTAGGACTTCTTGTTTGAAAACATCCTTCATTTCTCTAAACACCACATCTTGTCTATACACAACCTTCTTAGTTTTTGGGTTATAAAGCTTAGAATCTTTGAGACCATATTTATACCCAATAAATATAAACTTTTTCGCCTTCTTATATAGCTTACGCTTGTTTTCCTTTCGACCATGAACATAGGCCTCATAGCCAAATACCTTGAGATGTGTGAGATAGGGTTTCTTACCAGTCATACCTCATGTGGAGTCTTGTCATCCAGTGATGATGAGGGTGATCGATTGACTAGGTAACATGCAATACCCATTGCCTCTGCCCATAATTCTTGCCCTAGCCTGAAATCACTGAGCATGCACCTTGCTTTTTCCATCAACGTCCTATTCATTCTTTCTGCAACTCCATTCTCCTGAGGTGTATATGGATTAGTCTTCTAACTTGATATACAAAAATTCTTACATAATTCTTCAAATTCATTCCCGTAGAACTCTCCACCATTATCTGTTCTCAACACCTTAATTCTTTTCTCTGTTTGATTCTCAACAAGATCCCTAAAATCTTTAAACCTATCAAAGACTTTAGATTTCTTCCTGAGGAAATATATCCTAGTAATTCTTGAGAAGTCGTCTATAAATGAGACATAGAACACAGATTTTCCCAATGATGGAACTAACACAGGTCCAAACACATCATTGTGCAATCGCTGTAAAATTCCTTCTGCCCTCATTGCACCAAAAGGGAATCTTACTCGATTCTGCTTCCCATATACACAATGTTCACAGAAATCAAAATACAGAGAGCAGTTAGACATACCTTCAACCATACCTTTACCATGTAGTAGTCGAAGAACTTTCTCTCCAATATGCCCCAGTCTCTGATGCCACAACATAACCTTTTCTCCAGAGACTGTAGGAGTTTTTACTTCTTCTGCTCCAATATCAGGAACAATGGAACTATTACACTGATCACTAATAGTGCTTCCTTACATCTTATATAGAGTTCTAATTTGAACTCCCTTCAACAACACCATTTCTCCTCGAACCATCCTCAATGTTTCTTTTTCAAATACCGTTTTTACCCTTGCATCATACATTTTTCTTACAAAAATCAAATTTCTAGCCAATCCTAGGATGTGCATAACACCATGATGTGTTCTAATCCTTCCATCTATGAGCCTCAACTTGACTTTTTCTCATCCTATGATTGTGGTTTTCGAGTCATCACCTAGGAAAAAATTACCTCCATCATACCTTTCATATTCACAGAACCACTCTCCGTGGGGAGTGATATGAAAGGATGCACCCGATTAAGCCAACCATGCCTCATGACCTGCATGTGTGCTTGAAGAAGCCAAGTACGCATCCCCTCCTTCTTCCTTGGATGTATTTTCTTCTATAATGGGATTGTTGAGTATGTGTTATATTCTTTATAAGGCTAGTATTAGTGTCTACTACATTGCGCTGGGTGCATAGGGGGGCAACACCTCCTAGAATTTGTTTCCTTGGGAAACTTGTCGCATTTTTTGCCTCATTTTTTGTGTCACCTCGATTTTCATGTCCATTGTTGGGCGGTTTTTCGGCGCATGATTTTTGTTGATGGTTTTCTATTTTCGGTTAATGAATTAGGGTTGTTTACTAATCCAGGTCATTGGGTTAGGGTTTTGGATGCTGCTGGATCCTATATGTATATTGTATTGTAAATAATGCATCACTATGAATGAATATAGAATATACTGGTTTTCTCGGTTTGGGTTTCTAGGTGAAAACTCTAAGTGTAATGTGTGTATTTTCCATTGTATCTTTTCTGTTCTTTTATTGAAAATCTATTTGCAGTTAAATATTGTACAAGGTTAAAATCTACAGGGAGCACCTTCAAATCCCCTCACTTTCTCAATTCTTTTGGATCTACATTGCTTCTTGAAGTGGCCTTGTTTTCCACATCTCCGACACACCTTAACAAACTTTCTGAAAGATTTAGATCTACCCATAGACTTAGATCTCCCACTTGAGGACTTAGATCTATTTCTATCTTAGGAGCGCCCTCTTGCAAATGATGCATCTATGCTCTATCCTTCCATGTTCTTACATCTCATCTCCTTTGATAACAAGAATGAGACAACATAATCGAAACTCAAGGTAGTTGTATTGCTACCTATGGCCACAACCATACTATTCCACGAGTCTGGTAAAGAGCACAATAAACTGATACACTTATCTTCATCTGAAATTTTAATCTCAATAGATAACAATTGACTTACCATAGTGTTGAAAGTGTTTAGATGCTCTGACACTGAGTCTCCATCTCTTATCCTTAGGTTATACAACTTTTTCCGCAGAAACAGTTTATTTACCAGAGACTTAGACTGACACAAGTTCCCCAACTTATCTCATAAGTCCTTGGATGTAGCTTCCCCTGACACATTTAGTAATACTGAATCTGAGAGACACAATCGGATTGTGCTCTTTTCCTTGCGATCCAACTTTTTCTAGTCATCTGCCGAAGTTCCTGTAGGTGCAATACATGGATCCACTACAACCCACTAATCTCTATCTACCAATAGATCTTCCATCTTGAGCTTCCATAGCTCAAAACTTTACCCATTAAATTTATTGATCTTTATTTTTGAACTGCTCGCCATTTTTCTTCACCTGAAGAATCAATACCACATATTTCCCACTATAACAAGGCTTATCACAGTTTTGAGCCAAATCCATGACCACAAAGGCATCCCCCTGAAGCCAATAATTGTTCTGATACCAAATGTAGATTTTAACATTTTACAATATTTTATTGCAAACAAATTTTCAATAAAAGAATAGAAAAGATACAATAAAAAATACACACATTACACATATATTTTTCCCATGGAAACCTAAATTGGGAAAACCAACATATTCTATATTCATTCACATTCGCACATTGTTTACAATACAATATACATATAGGAGCCAACAACATCCAAAAACCTAATCTAATGACCTAGATTAATAAACAACCCTAATTCCTTAACTAGACATAGAAAACCATCGGCGAAAAACCATGTGTCGAAAAACCGCCCATAAATGGACATGAAAACCGAGGACCATTCAAAAATGGACATGAAAACCGAGGAGAAAAAATTGACACTAATTCTAGTCGTGCTAAGAATATAAGTCATATCCACCATTCTCCCACTTGTTGTTTTCTTTGCATACGAGGGGTTACAAGGTTACATAGTCAACCATCTAGGGCAAAAATGCCCTTAGATCCTTTACACCAAGAGAACTTCTCAGTGCTCACAGATTTTGTTAATGAATTTGCAACATTCTTCAAAGTGTCCACCTTCATCAATGACACCTTCTTTTCTTCAACCATGTCTCTCACAAAGTGATATTGAACATCAATATGATTTGTATTTGAATGATAAGTCATGTTCTTCGCCAGACAAATTACACTCTGACTGTCACAATCTATCCTTACAACTTGATGTACCAACCCAATACCTAGACACAATCTTTGTAACCATACTACCTATTGGCCCTTGACCAAGTTTTGAAGAGTACTTGGTCATATTTGACCACTTTTGGGATTGCGACAGCTTGCCAAGGAAGGAGCGCAACACGAAGCAAAAAATAAGGAAGCAAGACCTATTTTGGGGTCCATTTTAGGGTTTTGGGTTGATGTAACGGGAAAGGGATGTCGGCCCGTGGGTTTACCCACGTTTAGGCCCATTTTGTAATCTATAAATAGGCAATGTAGATAGTAAGATAGGAGAAGATAGTAATGTAGTACATCTATGTAATGTATGAATGAAAGCTTAGTGCTAGTAACTGGATCTGTGTGATCGGATGTATCTTAGAGTGCTCTGTGCATGAGATCGGAGAGCTAAGTGCAAGTTGTTATGGTTTGATGTTGAAGAGCGAGGAAGAATGATCTAGCGAGCTGCGCAGATCTTCTGTCCTGTGCAAAGTAAGGGTCATTGAAGCTCTGTGCTGTAATTGCTTGACCAAGATAATATAAAGAAGACTTTGTGGACGTAGCCCCAGGGTGGGGGTGAACCACGGTAATTGTGTGTATAGTGCTTTGTGCTTTGCTCTTATGTATTTATCTCTTTCTTGGCAAAGTGCTTGATGTGATTAAGTAGATCTAGTTATGCTCTGTGTTGTTGATGAATAAATGAACATTAGATCTGATATATGAGATGCTTAGTGCTTGATCTGTTGAATCTAACCTATATTTCTGTGGATAAGTACTTAATCATTCTTAGTATAAGTATTCACTGTGATTGTCTGTGCCTTATGCGAAGTGTATTAATGAATGTATGTTAAGGAATAACTGATGCTAAGTGCGCTGTAAGAAAGATAATCACAGAACTGTGTCCCAGCTAAGGTTGCAGACACTTGAGTCTTGCAACCACCCCTGCCTCTACCTCGGGTGAGACTTCATCTGCTTTGCAGGTGTTGCCGAAAGGGCCGGTAGTTAGGACTTTGTTGGTGTGCTCTTGAGCGTTGAACCCCGGGTCTTCCCCTGTGCCAACACTGCTTCCTTGCTTGCATGAGTGGCTACCATGTATTCAACTTCTGTAGTTGAAAGTGCCACTACAAACTGTCTTTTGCTCATCCACCTGATTGCTCCTCCAAACAGGTTAAACACATACCCGCTTATAGATATCCTACGATCCAGATCTCCAGCCCAGTCGACATCCAGAAAGACATGTATATCCAACACTCTAGCCAATCATGGTCTTCCTTGGTGTCATAAACCATAGATAGAAGTTCCATGCAAATACCTGAAAACCCTCTTTACTGTTGTCTAATGCTCCTTCCCCGGTTTTGACATAGAACTGCTCAAAACTCCCACTACATGTGCAATGTCCAGTCTAGTACAAACCATTTCATACATCAAACTACCAACCACACTCGGATATGGAACACAAGACATGTGCTCCTCCTCTTCACGTGTCTTGGGACACTGATCCACAGATAACTTTACACCTATAGGAATATGGACCCTGATCGGTTTACATTCCTGCATATTAAACCTTTGCAATATTGTCTCGACATATTTTCTCTGATTTAACCAGAGTTTCCTGGTTTTCCGATCTCTTTTAATTTCCATGTCCAAAATGAAATTTGCAGCACCAAGATCCTTCATGTCAGATTTAGAAGACAACAAATTTTTCACATCCTGGATATTCTCCCTATTGTTCCCTATCAACAACATGTCATCCACATACAAGACAAAATAAATCAAATGATCACCAATTAATTTAAAATACACACATTGATCCTCTTTGCTTCTTGTGAAGCCAAGTACCAGCATATAAGTATGCAATTTTTTATACCACATCCTTGGTGATTGTTTTAAACCATACATAGACTTTTTCAGGTTGCATACCAGCTCCAAACTTTCTTTTTATCATCCAACTAATTGCTCCTACAAACTGGTTGAACACATACCCTTGTTGGAAGATTGGTTGTTGTCATTGATGTCAACCCTAGGGATTGGATTTTGGACCCCATAGTTGATCGAAGTAGATAGACATGAAGGAAATTACACATGCAAATACAATACCCAGGGATGGATAGCATAAGTCATGCCGCTTCTAGCGGTATGTGGCACGTCACGTGGATCCTCACGATTGAGGAGAAATGAATTTTTGAAGATGACAATGTGAATTGAAGCAGAAACTACATGTCGGCCCTAATGTTAAAGGGTATAAATAAATCTCATAAAGGGTATAAATACATCTCATTATATATTTATTCTTTAACACACACAAGGTTATTAATGAACAAGGAGATATAAGTCGAATTTATGAGGAAATATGAAGTAAAGAAGGCCGGATTGCAAGGGAGGATGAAGTCTTTTGGTGATGTGTTCTAAGGTATGTTATTTACAAGTTATCTTAGCATTTTCGCTATAACTTTGTTTCTAGAACGTTTCAGGTGGTGAAATTTAGAGGTTATTGGTAAGACATATCTAGGTACTCGTGGTAAAAATTTCAGCTCTTTATTCGCTAAATTTTTGGAGATACACTATGTGAAAGATAGGGCTTTTGACTAGTCATGAAGCTAGTCATAAACATGTTTTCTGGGTAAAATAGTCATAACTTCTTCATATATAATCCCAATTAAGTGAGAGCAATTTCATTGGAAAGAGTATGGGCTGTAGTTTCCTGTGTACGAATTTTAGAATCCATTGTTAAAAATTCATTGCGGGGAATTCTGTACAAGTTCGCTCTCTTGAATAAACGAGAATTGAATAAGGTCTACCATTTTCTCTATAACTCCTTTTCTGGGAGGATTCAAGGGTTGAAACTTGGAGGAGTTTCAGAGAATACATTGAGTAATATTATCTACAGGATCAAATTATTCCAAGAAGTGGATAATTGCAGAAGTTGAAGAAGTCTCAGGAAGCATTATTAGGTTTTATGTGAGGGTTGGCTGTGTTGATTATTTGGGCTGGTTGTCATTGATGTCAACCCTTGAAGAAAGTCCGGTAGCACAAAGGTTTGGGTAATCGACCCAAATTTGTTTGATGGATAAATTGTATGAGTTTTGATATATTTGCAAGTAATACTATTCCATATGGATAGTACATGTCATGCCATTTCCGGTGGTATGTGGAACGTCACATAACTCCTCACGGTTAGAGAGTTATGGCCATGTGAAGTTGGAGAAAGGTTTGGGTAAGGGACCCAAGTTTGTTTGATGGATAATGGTATGATTTTTGATATATTTGCAGGTAAGAATATTCTATATGGATAGTACATGTCATTCCATTTCCAGTGGTATGTGGAATGTCACATAACTCATCACGGTTAGAGAGTTATGGCCATGTGAAGTTGAAGAACCCTCACGAGTCATCTAGAAGCCCCAAAAGGTCAAAGTAGTCAAAGTGGTTTAAGAGATTTTAGAAGGTAAATAATAAAGTGAAGTGATGAGTGTACTATAAGTCAAAGTGAATACAAAATAAATTATTTAAATAATAAAGTTAATGGAGAAATTACTAAGTTGACAAGTGGTTAGAAGTGGGTTAACCCTAAAATAAGGAAAGTGGGTTAAGATGGTTAAAATGTAACCCCTTGAGGAAGCTACACGAAAGTATAAATAAGAGGAAAGGCTCTCTGATTTTAATTACAGTTGAGCATATTGAATATCTACACGTGACTATGGTAACCAAAAAATATCTAAGCCGAATTTCAGAGGGAAAGTGAAGAAAAGAAAGCCGAAATTCAAGGGAGGATAAATTCTTTTGATGATGCTTTCTAAGGTATGTTATTTACAGGTCATCTCACCATTTTCACAATATTTTTTTTCTTTTTCTAGAATGATTTAGACCATGAAATTGGGAGGCCATTGAGGAAACATATCCGAGTAGTTGTGATACAAATTTCAGCTTGTGGGTCATTGTATTTTTGGAGTTACACGCTGTGGAAATAGGGTTTGTGGCTAGTCCCGAAACTAGTCTAAAACATGCGTTTCGGGTAAAAAACGTTATAACTTCTTCATAACAGATCTAAATTCAGTAATACCATATGTATTGGTTAGAGTACAGTTTGTAGTATTCAGTGTAAAAATTTTCAGATCCATACAACAAATATTCCGTGCGGTGCATGCTCTATAAGTTCGCTCTCTAGAATAAGCCAAAATTCAACAAGGTATGCCCTTTTTGCTATAACTCCTTTTTTGAGAGGTTCCAAGTAGTGACATATAGAGGAATTGCATAAAACACACTAAAGAACATTGTGTACTATTTTCATATATTTATTCATTACAAGTACATAGTTATGATTATTTCAAGTTAGGGTTGTTGGCTAATCCAAAACTAGTCATGTGAGACTAAAGTAAAGTTTGATGAAAATGCTAGTCTCTTGTTGTTAAAGTTAAGAAATGTCTGGAGGTATGTGATCATATACACTAGGTCTATTACAGAGTTACAAATCATATTTGGATGATGAAATTGATGAGTGATTTTGGTTGAGGTACATGTTGGGTACATGGTTGAGACAAGTAGTTGATGAGTTGGCACATACATGAGGTGTATAGTTGAAGATATTGGTACATCTTG
>SNQJ01S0161070.1:0-12964 GCA_010110895.2 Picea sitchensis | reverse complement strand
GAAATGAGAACAGGTACAGAAAGTGACCAGCCAAACAATGAAGCAACCTTTAAATCCATAAATAAGACAAAGTACAAGGATAATGACCTTGATGAAGAAATAACAAATTTCATAAGAAGGCTCCAGAAGGGAACTGGCAGATACAAAGGTAAGTCTCCTCTCAAATGCTTTAACTGTGGTAGAATATGACATATTGCTGAAAAATGCTACTATAAAAACGTAAGTCTCAACAATAAAAAGAGCTTCTACTCCAAGGATGATGACATCTCCTTAGATGAGAGCGATGAAGAAGATAATGATGGAGGAGAAGTGCTCTTAATAACCCAAGAAACCCAGGATGATGATCACAAGAGTTCTAAAGAAGAAGAAATAATTTCTGAAGAAGATTCAAAAGAAGAAACCAACCTTGATTCCTTTTGGGGATACAAGGACAATGTAGAGAGTGAACATGAAGATGAGAATCTTGAAAAGTTGAGGCATGGTGAAACTGAAAATAGCAAGCTTAGAAACACAAACATAATACTAAAAGGTGAATTGAGTAGTTGCGAAGAAGATAATTACATGATTGAAAAGACCATTGATAGCTTGAAGGAACAATTAGAAGATTATGAGAAATTGAAAGCATAATTGGATCACATAAATAGGGGAGCTACTATTGATAATAGAAAAGTTGAAGAAGTTAAAAAAAACACTGAAAAATTAGATGAGATCCTTAGCAGTCAAATATCTCGTAACGACAAGACAGGACTAGGATACAATGACAGTTTGAAGACAACAAAACAAGAGAAGGAAGATGAAAATGATGAAACCAACACTCCAGAGCAAGTTGAACAACAAGATAGAAGAATAGAATTCGGAAGGAATGAGACATCAATAAGATCCTCTCCCATTAGGTATGAAATCAATCATTATGAAGGAAACTACAAAAGAATAGATCGTGAACCCAGATGGACCACACCACAAAGAACATCACTTACTTCCAAGTATCAAAATTTATTTTTTGGACATTGTTATACTTGTGGAAATTTTGGACACAAGGCAATCAATTGTAGAATCAATGAAAGGAATAACTACGCAATCTATATGAATGGTTCAAATAATAGATATGGAAATGTTCGTAGACCTGTCAACATAAATTATAATCCATTTGACCCATTAATGGATCAAAATATTGTATGCTACAAGTGAAATAATCTTGGTCACAAAGCACGGGATTGCAAAGAGATGAAGGAAGATAATCCTATGCCAAATGTCCCTATACCAACTACAACATGGAAAAGGAAAGAAATTCCACACAATGAAAACCGTCGAATACCATTGGTCGCTAAAGAGTGCAAAGAAGAAGATGAATGGTTCATAGACAATGGGTGCTCATCTCATATAACCGGAGATCAAAGCAAATATGTCAGCTTGAAGAAAAAGGGTGGAAACATTGCATTTGGAGATGACTCATCTACCAAAATACTTGGAAAAAGAACTGTAAAGCTTGGAAGTGAAAATGTAAAAGCAAGAAAAGTCCTATTGGTTCAATATTTGAAGCATAATCTCCTCAGTGTCAGCAAAATATGTGATCAAGGATACACTCTTATGCTTGACTCCCGAAAATGTAAAATCAGAGAAAAGAACTCAGGAATATTGGTTGCAACTGCAAAAAAAATACTGAACAACATATACATCCTAGACATGAAGAAGAGAGAGAAGACAGAAGCCACACAAAAGGATTCCAAGGAAGAAAAAGTCCCAAAGAACAAAAATAAGGATGAAGTATTATTGAGTGCCATATGTTCAGGGGGAGAAACTCCAAAGAAAAAGGTCACCTTATGCCATTGAATTCAGGGGGAGAATCCCCACCCACTACCTCAGCCCATAATTCTTGCCCTAACCCGACACCACTGAGCATGCACCTTGCTTTTTCCATCAGCCTCTTGTTCATCCTTTCTGCAACTCCATTTCGCTGAGGTGTATATGGAGTAATCTTCTTCCTTTCTATATCACACTTCTTTCAAAATTCTTCAGATTCATTTCCTCAGAACTCTCCACCATTATATGTCCTCAACACTTTAATTCTTTTCTCTGTTTGATTCTAAAAAATTGCCTTAAATTATTTAAACCTGTCAAATAATTCATATTTTTTCTTGAGGAAATATATCTGTTGGTTAACTTCTTTTTGGGGTGACCCAGGTTCTGATATCAAACATGTTTTCAACAAAAATCTCAAAACTATCGGCCCTCCTGGTAAATCAGAAGGCAATGTTGTGCACAGGGTGCACAGTGCAGTCTGACCCGAGATAGCTTTTATGGGGGACTGCAATACTCAGGTGTTTGCAGTCTAGGAATGAGTGGGGATTATGGTTGGCTTCTTTCTTCCTTATAGATTATCCTTGTTAATCATTCATCTACTCCTATGATTCATTCATCTTTAAACCTATGCATGCATGCTGATATAGCTACCTTAACCATTCATTCTTAAGCTAATGATCAACAAAAAAGTAAAGCATTCATTGAAAATCACATAGAACACAAGATTTACTGTGGTTCACCCCCTCCGGGGGCTACATCCACAAAGATCTAGCTTCTCCTCTAATTTATTTTTTCCACTGAAAAATCTTGTGCTACACGCATTCCATCTTCAGTAATACAATCAAAATGAGGGAAAGTACCCTCTGTGAGGGTGACTAGATCACAACAGGCTCCTCAACCTATTACGTAACCGTAAAAAACCTAGCTTATTCCATTCTACCATAAAAAATATTACAATCAATAGCTTCCTAAAACAACTTACTCTTGATGACTAACTGACCACCCCCAAACCTAGATCTCCTAGGTCCTTATTTATACCACTTTATAGTCTTATAGCCGTTACAATCCTTGTCAAAAAACCTAACCCTATCACAGTTAGGCCTATTTGCATATCCACCACGTTGCTTTTCCTCTTGCATGCTACTTTTCCTTCTTTTTTTGCATGCTGCTTTCTTGCCACATGTTGTGCGCGCTCCAAAAATGGGCCTATTCCTAAAACAGATCTTTCTCCCAAAGATAGGCCTGCACCCAAAATAGACTTTCTTCCCAAAATAGGCATGCGCTCGACAAGCCCCCAACATTGACATGTGGCTCGTCCCGAGCAACTCGAGTGGTGCGCGCTCCCTATACAGCCTTTTCCAAGCCGTGAAACTTTCCTTCTAATTCTTCCCATTTGGATTTCATTTGTGCAACTTTCTCTGTGAGCTCCTCTACCCTTTGTGCTTTGCTATGTTCCTGCAGAGACTCTGCGCTCTCGGCATTATACTGAGGCATCCTTGTCTTCTCCTCCTCCAATTCAACAATTATTTGTGTTGCATTCTCCTGGAGAGGTTCTAATTCAGATTGTCGTGCCTTCTTGTTGTTCTACGTAGTCTTCAATTCTGTCTACAAGGTCTTCATCTCCTGCGTGCCTTTCAATTGTTCTATAATGGTCATGGCCTTTTGTCATTGTTTCATCTCCTGCATTGCAACGTTGATTTTCTCCTCATGCTGGTCGAACTGTTGGACCCTCTCGTCTTCCTCCAATGTCGTCCATAGTTGCGCGGTCCTGTCAAAGAGTTATGTCACCTTTTTGGCTTCTCTTTCGATCATTTCTATTTGCAGTGATGCCTGTTGTTCCCTTTCAACTGTAACTTCGAGAGGAGTTATTGGTGTTAATTTTTCCTTGAGTTCCTCGATCTCCTTCTTGTACCCTTTGAGTGTCTGCGTGATGATTTGAGTATGTTCTTCAACATTGCTTACAACTGCCTGCACGCTATCCAAAATATCTGTGAAGACTTCCTTCAACTTCTGCTCGAGGTTATCTGCGTGTTTCTTCTCCTCCTGTGTCTCCAATTGGACTTTCTCTACCATAATTTCTAGTGTGTCCTTCCCATCTCTGGTGACTGACAATTCTGCCATATCTACTTTGGCTCATGATTGCACTTCCTGTGTAACACTAACTTGTAGCTTGTACAGTGCCTTTGTTGGTATTTTAGCCAAGACCAACTCTACATGTGTTGGGTATTTAAGTGGCATTTGCACCATGGCCTCCTCGAACTGTGTCATATGTGTTGTTATATGGAAGCTAGGACTTGCTTGCGCTATAATTTGGGTTGTTTATTCCTCGTTCAACGTGGTTCTATCCCCTTCTTCTTTCGGTCGCGAGATCGGTTGTTCTCCCCTCTCTTATGCTGGTGTTGCTTATATCCATTCCAGGACTTGGTTAACGCTGTCCAAATCCTTCATTATCCTTTCTCTTTGGTTCTTGGCCTCCTCATACTCTTCTGTTGCATGGTCCTGAACCCTCTCTACGACTAAATCAATATCATCCTCGGTGATTATGTATTCCATGATGTCTTTGTGGGCCTTGTCTTTCTTGCACGACCCACCTATATGTGTGATCGGTCGTTTGGGTGGCCTTGCATCTTGTGAAGTTTTTGTCGTCGGGGTTGTCTATGTCGTTGTGTCCCCCCTTCCGTGTTCCTCCTACACAGAAAAATTGTCCTTCTTTTCTATCTTTCCATCCGTCTTTGGGGTGCTACCCTTCTTCTATTGTACTATCTTTGGGCCAGGCTTCGTCTGTTGCATTGGTTTCTTGGCCGTGATGCTTCCTCCCGCAGATGTCTTAGATGAACCTGCTTCAACTTCTTTCCCTTTGGGCATGTCCTTGGTGATGACTAGGATCTTCTAGTCATCCTACAAGTCTTTTATTGCCCATTCAACTTCCTCTGCGTTGATACAGAATCAAAGTTGTAGCCATTCTTTGTCTAGATCCTTGCGCGCATGGATCCACATATTGTGCCGCGTAGCCTTAAAGTTGGCTATCCCCTGGTACTGCGCGACCACCTCAGGATCTATTCTCCAGGTATTGGCTGTATTCTCTTCATATCGCTGAGATACTGAGAAAAAGTGCTGGCATTACCACTTCTCCAATTTGAATTAGAAGTGCTCCCCAACGATGCGTACCATGTTGCGTCACATCTCCTACTCTATCACATAAATATGAGTAGGTAGGATCTTTCCATCTGATTAATGTTATTAGTATGATGAGCCATGAATAATGGAACTCGGTTCCCAAGTCTCGCATATCCTTGCAATCATCTAGGAATAGATTCAATAAGTATGGGGCCCAACTGAGCATGGTGTCGTTTGCACACTACGTTGTTGTTGTGACAACTCTTGCAGGGACCTCCTTCCTGTGACATTTTTGAAGGAGTTTGCACGACATCAATTTTGTTTCCATACTGGTGGCTACATCACTGATCCGTTTTATGATAATGCTGCATGAGCCCCTTTCTGCCCCATAGGTTTTCTTCATTTCTTTCACGAGTGCCTTTTCCTTGGTTTTATCATCCATGTACTGCACAAGCTTCTCGCCATTTGATGGCAGTCCTGTGATGAACGAAATTAGTTCGACATCAATGGACACTTGTTCGTCCAACCACAAAAATCCTCCATGGAGGACTTCCGGTAACTGCTTGACTCCGTTTTTCATGTCTTTCTCCATTCTGAAGTGAAGAATCTCCAACAAATTAATAATCCTTGTATTTACCAAGCCTGCCACCCACTGCTTTGGCTGCAACATAGGATCTCCTAACGACCCTGTGCCTAAGATTTCCATATACACATGTTGTGAAAATTCTGGGAACTTGCTGGTGTTAGACACATCGTGGTCTGCATACTGTAACCTTTAGACACAACCCAGGAAACTTGGTGTGGCTTGCACCCCATTTGGAATGCACGACAAAACTATCGCTGCGTCGGGCTGCTTGCACGGGCACCGCGCGATGGGTTGTTTCCCCTTTCTTTGTGTTGGTGCGCTAGATGTCCTAACCTCTCGTTCACTTTCTTCCCAGCTCAACTATGGTTTTTTCGTGATGTATTTGAGCTGCATTTCCTCATGTTGTGTGTACCCTACCATAGGTTTTTACCTTGTCCCGTCATATTTTGTCCTTTCACTGTCAATGCCATTTGTTTTGTGGGATGCTTCGACCCTAGGAGGTTGTTGTGGGTTTCTTGTTTCCAATGGGTCATGGCTGCGTGCACTGTCCTGTGAGTCGATGTCCATCTTGACCATCGTTAAGACCTGCCCCTCTTCCTCTACCAGTGTGGTGCTCACTAGTTCGGTCTATGGTGAAGGAATTGCATTGACATCGACGATTCCCTCTATTTGTGTAAAATCTTGTTCTGCCTCTGCGGTTTTCTGTAGTGACCTGTGGCTACTATGTTTTTTTCATGATGTTTAGCCAAGTGTGTCGACCTTTGGAGGTGCCATCTTGGGTAATTATTCCTTCTCTGGTTGAACTTCGACTGCTAAGATCTCTCAACTCTCCTATTTACCACATGTCTTAATGCTCTTTAGATTCGTGGACATGTAAATTCACAATAAGTATCGTTTGGCCTGCGTTTTAGTTATATATAGGGTGTCATAAATTCCCTAAATCTTCTCGGAGACGCTTCTTTGATGGTCATAAATGTGTTAAAGCTTCTCGAGCATGCTTCATTAAGGTTTATAAATGCTCAGTTAGGGCCTTTTTACCCCGATGAATGGTTTTTTCTTTTCCGACTATTGCCCATTTTCTAGGCACTGTAAATTTTATGTGTGTCGTACATTTTTGCTGTGACTTTTCTCTTGGCACATTGTGTTTGCTTTCTGTCAGCCATATGTTGCGCGTAGTAAATTTTTCTTTTTCTCGTGTTGATTCCAATGTCTACTGCGCACAATATTTCCCAGTGTTTTGTATTTTCCTTCTTTTTCTACTTTTGTCTTCCTTTCTCTTGTTTCTCTACTTTTTATTTCTTTTTATCAGTTTTATTTCCTAATATCTACTATAGTACACTATATACATGAGTTTATTTTTGCGCTGTAACTTTTTAAGAGATAGTAGGTCGAATGTCCTTGTACAGTTTCAATCGACTATCGTTGACCATTCCTTTTAGTTCTGTTCCTCCCAATTCCTTTAGCTACACAGATCCTCCATCTGTAACAATCTTACTTCATATTGCCCTAGCCAATGCATTTTGAACTTACCATGGTGTTGCAAATATTTGTTGTCATAGAGAAGAACTAGGTCTCCCTCCTTAAAGCTCTTCCTTTTAATGTGTCTGTTGTGTCAGGCTTTGTCCCTTGCTTTCTATACTTCCTGGTGAAATCTTGCCAGAATCATGTCCTCTTCCATTTTCATTAGGTTACTTAACCTCTCCTGTATTGCGCCTCTTTCTTTCATGTTGATAATTGCTGCTACACACAGACTGGGTACCAACAATTCTAATGGCACCACTGCTTCCTATCCATACACCAATTTGAATGGTGTTTGTCTTGTCAAATTCTTGCATTTGGTCTTGTATGCCCATAGTAATGATGGTATTTTCAAGTCCCAATCATCCCTGTTATTATTGCAGATCTTAGTCAATGCATTTTCCAAAATCTTATTGAAAGCTTCTACTATCCCATTTTCTTGAGGATGATATGGTGTACTCTTCTGGTGATAGACTTCAAACTACTCAGTCATAGCCCTGATGGTATTATTAATAAAATGAGTGCCTTGGTCACTCATCAAAATCCTGGAACATCTGAATCTGGTGATCACATTCTCAAATAAGAAGTGTGTTGTTGTCCCTACACTACAATCTTTGACTAGTGCTTCTTCTGCCCATCTTGTTAAGTATTCAGTCGCAATAATGATATATCTAGCTCCGAACCTTCTTGTTGGTGGATTAATAGGTCCAACAAAGTCTATTTCCCATTTATAAAATACCTACAGAGTTACTTATGGTCTCAGGGGCATCTCATCCCTTCTGTTGGGTTTGACAAACCTCTGACAAACATCAAAGTTCTGGCAATATTCCTTGGCATATTTATAAACTGTTGGCCACCATAATCCTGCGCGCAATACCTTCTGCGTGGTATCTTTACCTGCATAGTGTCCTACAACTATACCGTCATGAGCTTTCGCTAAAACCTTGGGCCGTTCATGTTCCAATACACACCTTCTCAAAATACTATCTATGCCCATCTTGTATAAATGACCTGCAATGAATTGATAGTCTGCAGCTCTGACTACCAGGTTTTTCTTCTGCGCAGTGCTAAAGTCCTATTGTGCAACTCATGTACTTAAATATTTAATAATATCAATGAAATATTCATCAACTACCTGTACTGAAAATAAATGTGCATTGGGGAAGTTGTCTTCCAAGTTAGTAGGGTCTTCTCCATTGGTTACCCTTGATAGGTGATCAAGTCCTGCATCCAGCTTCTCTGATTTCACTATCACTTCAAAATCAAATTCTTGGAATAATAACAACCATCTACATATCCTGCCCCTAACACTAGCTTGTTGACTAGATATTTGAGGGCATAATGATCTACGAACATTTTAAAGTGTTTACCCAGTAAATAATGCCTGAATTTATGAAGTGCATATACCATGGCTAGGCCTTCTCTTTTTGTGGTGTTGTAATTCTGCTCAGATTTTGACAACTTCCTGCTTGCAAAGGTTATAGGATGGTCTAAGTTCCCTGCTCCTGGCTACACCAGAATTGCTCCAAGTGTTATTGCTGATGCATCTACATGCACATGAGATGTCTTTTCCCAATCTAGAAATACTAATATAAGTGTTGTCACCATATTTTCCTTTAGAGTGTCCAATCCTTTTTGACAGTCCTCATTCCACTTAAGTTTGGTGTCCTTCTTTAACATTTTTTCCATTGGTGCAGCAATTTGTGCATACCCCTTTATAAACTTCGTGTAGTAGCCTGTATGTCCCAATTTTGCTCTTAATTGGCGCACTGACTTTGGTGGTGGTAAATTCACAATAATTGTAATCTCAGTTGCGTCAACCAGTAAACCATGTTTACACACTATATGTCCCAACAATATCCCAAAAGGTGTACCAAAAATGAATTTCTTGATGTTTATTGATATCTGACATTGCCTGCATATTTCCAACATTAGTCTTAACACTTCTACATGGTCTTTCAAAAGACTATACACAGTCCAATCATCCAGACACACTTCTAGAAACTAATGTATGAATTCCTTAAAAGCAGCTATGACTACCCTTGAAAATATAGTTGGTGCATTCTTCAATCTAAAGGGCATGCCTATATATTGGTAGGATCCCAATTATGTAGCAAAAGTAGTCTTATACCTATCCTCTAGAGCTATTTTAATCTGATGGTATCCTAAGAATCCATCTATGAAGGAATATAATTCTTGGCTTCCCACATTCTCCAAGACATCATCTATAAAAAAAGTAGCGAAAGGGTCATGTAAGAAAGCATCATTGAGTTTATGCAAATATACACAAATCCTTATCCCCCCTTGCTTATTTTCCTAGACTACCATGGGTCTAATCCACTCAAATTCCTCTACTGGTTCTCTAATGCCAACTTCCAACATTTGGTCAATTTCTGCTTATACACTGGATTTAGTCTATAAGGTCTCTGTCTAATAGGTCTAGCCTCGGGTTTGATGGGTATCTTCATATCACCTAACTCCCTTGCTATGCATTTCATCTCTATAAAGGTTGTTGGAAACAATTCACTGTATTTTTGCAGTAACTCTATTATTCTCTCTAATGTTTTCTCATCCTAATAGTCTCCAATACTTTCCATTTTAGGATTGTCATTCATCCCAATGTTGACTTTTTAAACTTTGATTGGTGCAGCAAATGCCTCTGACTCTAGAGATGGACCTTCCACCTCTCTTTCTCCTTCAATCTATGTGATTTGAAGGTTGCGCGGATCATCTTCATCTGGTGCTTCCACTTTGACATGATAACATGAGAGTAACTCTTTGATTGTCTATATGTTCTGTTGTTGATATTCTGTTATGATATCAACCTCTGGTTCATAAAAAAAAATTACTCCCCTTATCAGCTTCAACGTTGAGTCAATGTTGGGGTTATCATGCTTGAATGAGAAGGTTACTACAAAATTCTGATGTAATCTTGGCCACTCTGTAGTGCCTCTGTGCATATCCTAATCTATGTACTAGTTCCCTGAGATTCCTTCCAATGTATGAATAAAGTGATGAGGCCATTCCTTTGGTGGTGTAATCCTCCATTGTGTTCTGCACTTCTCCAAGTGTTCAATTGGTGTTCCTTTCCCATTGTACCTCTGCATTGTATTTCTCCCTTGTTCTACACCAAATCTAATGCACAATAGTCGTTTACACTGATACCATCCTGAATTGTTTCTTTGTGCGCACCCCACCATCTTGCAGGTGTTTCCTTGAGTGAAATATCCAGGCTAAGTGCCTCTGATTTTCCAACACTTCCTCCTCATATTTTGTCAATAATTCCTCTAATTCATTTAGCCCATGAAAACTAGGAGGTTCTCTTATCTCTCTACCAACCCATCTTACTACGAAGTCTATTCTTGCACACCTCCTTGTGGAAACTTCATGTAATCATTGTTGTTGATTGTCCAAACCCGTGTATGAGTCAGAAGCGCATGATGTAATGCTTCTCCAGCTCAGTACCCCATCCACAGTTGGGTTGACATAATCCTCTTCTCATGTTGTGGTTTTGTACAGTTGGTTTATTTCTTCTAGATCCAAACAAGTCACCTCTACAAACCTTTCTCCTTCTGAAGGATCCAATGGTGCAATGACTCTATATTCGCCTGATTCAAAATTCATTTTTCTTGTCTTCAGGTTGATTATAGCCTATTTATCAAATGTCCAATCCAATCCAAGTAATGCTTGTTAAGGTGTTGTGCCATCTACTATCTCTATCACTTCAAAATCTGCCATAGTGCGCATTCCATCCAAATCTACTGTCACACCTTTAAGCCTTCCAATTGGTAACACTCTGTGTCGATTTGCTAGTTTCAACTGGACAAGTGAATAGCCTAATGTGGGTTCTCCCATACACTGCCATGTCTTCTTAGGTAAGACATTTAGTTCAGAGCCTAAATCTAGTATAATATCTCCCATGTTGAAATCCCCAATGTTGGCATTTAGTCTGATATTTCTGCTTGTCCTTCTTCTTGTATGGAGATGATTGACTATTTTCTGCTCTAACTTCCTTTCTACCTCTATGTTGCATCTTTCTATTAGATTTTGTAAGACCTTAAAAAATGATGGATCATTCAATAACTTAACATAGGATTGAATAAAAGTATTTATGATACTTACTTGCTCTAAAGGTTGCCATTTATTGGTATGGGCCATTGAATATGGTGTCTCGTACATTGGTGGGTCATGAGTTTGCTGCACAACTGATGTAGATGCAACATTCTGCTTGAGAAGCTCATGTCTAGCCTCCTTAAATGTTTCCTTTTCCTTTCGCGCATCAAACTGCTTATGTAGCTCAATATTCTTCTTGACCCACTGGTGTTGAGTGGATCTTGTTTTGTTGCATTAGCTCCTATCTTGGGTCCTCCTCAAGTGATTATATTGATGTTTCTCCCATCATCCATAGCTTCTACAAAAATCCATTGGACATTCTGGTTGTTTTGGTTCCTTTTTTCCTGGATCTTTCCCAAGAGTGTTGGGCAGTCTTCTGTGTCATGGTCTGTTGTGCGACAATACATACATGTCACTGGTGGAAGCAGAAAATACCTTGCATAATGTCTTGGTTGTTGGAAGTTGTGGCACACTATTGGTCCTCTGCCGCTTCCAAATCCTCCTCTGCTTCATCCTCCACTTCTGTATCCACCTCGATATCCTCATGGTGTGTTGTATTGGGGTACCTGGTTATACTGCATGGAGTTATATTGTGGCTGCACATTGTTGTATGATGGTGGCACCAGGCTGAACTAAGGTGCAAATTTTATTTTCATCATTTCTTCTTGCACCCTATAAGTGTCTAAAGTTCTTTATTTCATTAGTTTGAGTGTTCCACAATCCTTATCATCATGACGCAATGATTTGCAAAAATTGCAATATGAACTTTTTGGTACTGTCTTATACTTCTGCATCATTGGAAAATGATATAGATCATGCCCATGCATCTTACAAATCTCGCACCATGGTCCTCCTCTTGACAAGGGGTTTGGCACCGCTATTTCCAAGTAATGTGTAAAAGTTGGACATTCCTTCTTATGGTGTCCTTCTATCATGCATAACATACACCAAACAAATTCTCTTTTCTGTCCTTCTTATGGTGTCCTTCTATCATGCATGCTGTCCTCACAAAAGAAAGGATCAGACATATAGCAAAGGAAGAGAATCACCCCCCAAGGAGGAGTGAAGGAAAATCTACAAGAACTGAATTTGTAGAACAAAGAAATAATACACCCTCTGCTCAAGGAAATCATCAGCATGGAAGAAATCGACTTGCTCAAAGAAGACAACCATTTTCCAGGTACAAAGATTTTTTCTATGGATATTGTTTTTACTGCTCTAACTTTGGCCACAAAGCTGTAAATTGTTCCTTAAGATTTAGACATGAGCAATCAAGACAACCAAGGAATAAATATCTGCCACAACAAAGAATGAGGTAGCCAAGTAACAAACAACCACAGACTGCAAATCATGTGATGGATGGGAAAAGGACGCAGATTACACATAACAATCATTATGATCCTTTATTCAATGAACCAAAATGTTACATCTGCCATAATTATGGACATAAATCTGCAGGCTGTCGCTTAAAGAACTATAAGCCAGATTCAAATCATAGAGCTGAAAACATCAAGGTTTGTAAGAAGAATGAAGATAACAAGTGTGGATTAATGTTGTCATCTCAAAGACAAAAAGACACCTGGTATATTTACAACGAATTCTCCAGTCATATGACAAGTGAAAAAAGTAAGTTCCTATTACTCAAAGAAAATAAATTAGGGAGTGTGACCTTTGGAAATGATGCTCCAGAAAGATCAGAGGTAAAGGCCTAGTAAGCTTAAGTAATTGAAGAAGCAAAGCTCAAGATGTATTATTTGTTGATGGTTTAAAGCATAATGTTCTTAGTGTCAGTCAGATATGTGATAGAGGATGTGAAGTCACTTTTACTGC
>SNQJ01S0161069.1:0-12201 GCA_010110895.2 Picea sitchensis | reverse complement strand
TAGGGCCTTGGATTAGGTTGGAGAGGGAACTCTTCAAGGCCATTTAAAATTAGACATTGGAGTTTGAATTAGGGAGTGTCTAAGTCCAGTATCATGAAAGTTATCCGGGACCCCCATCTAATACAGGGGATAAACATGAGGTCACATTCGGAAAGGTAGTGGAGATAACCCCTCCAAAGTTGGACCAATCATAGTGGAGAACACATATAGAGGGCTTGTTTTTGGATTCCGTCAATTTCATTTTCCATGGGGATTCATGGGTCTCGAATCCATTCGAGGTCCTCAGTTGTCTTCCAGACCACTTTATTTCGATACCCTTGATAGGTTTTGGTCTCAATACCCTGCTCATTGTGGTCTACCCAACTTTCGACTGTACCCGCCTGGTGACTGTTCGCGTGCTGGCAACCTAGTTGCCTATATTTTTTAAGGACATACACATGTGACTGCGGGGGTATACCATGGTACCTAGGGAAGACATCAGGCCATGCTTTATAGAGTATACATGGAGGGTGCTTTCGTGTTCGAGTTTCACTTGCACCGGTAAGTTTCTATAGTGTTGGTTGTTGTAACTGTTCTTCCAATTAATTTAGTGTTTTCCTATCTTATCTTCTAGGGATTTTTTTAGCTTTTGAATGTTTAGACTACCCTAGTGTGTCTTTGATATTCTCACATAGTGGAGGATCAAGAGATCCACCAGTCACGAAGGCTTCTTGACCTGTCATCGGTTACACTGGAGCCACCCCCACCACCATTAAGGAAAAATATAGACCAACAAGGGTCTTTTGAAGCGACCGGCTTACAAGAAATTATGCCTGACCAACACCCAGAGGAATTGATTCTTTTGGACCTTGGAGAAAATGCTCTTAGCCTAGTTGAAACCCCAACCACTGAGTTCTTGTCACCTTTCATCATACCAATTCAATTTTACAAGCGCCAGACATAGTTGCACACAAAAATGGAAACAAATGTTATTACTTCTTCTGGGAATTCTTCAATTCCCTCTATGGTCGTCACCACAGGAGAGTTTTCACCTCCTAACCCACCATCACTGGTCTAATACACCATGGTATCGAACCCTTCTACATCACACAGTGGTCTAATCCTGTCTCTGGCGGTGACCACAACCCCTTTCACACCAAGTGCGACAGGCCCTCCATTCTCATACGGGATGCCTAGTTCAGGTACAAGTCCTGTACTTTATTACTCCACTTTACATACTTTAGGTCTGGGGGAAAGGAGCTCTAGCGCTCCTCTACAAGGTCACATGGGGGGCACTCCTACTCCTTTTAATTATTTCCCTTATGAAGGAGGTCATATCCCTCCTTCGCCCCCTTCACTCGGTGACTCACATGAACAATCCATCGGGCAACCTATATACCATAACTTATTTGGAGTGGGGAGTCAAGGAACACCTTTTCATAATATGTCAGTAGGTTATACACTGTTTTATTTGGCTGGAACGTTTGGTAACAATGCCTTCTCATCAGCCACTTTCTCGACTGGGGACAATCCTAGTTTTGGACAATCTACTCCTATGCAGGGTACTATTCCTGCACAGGGGGAAAACCTAGGAACTTCTTCCACAGCAAGGCCTTGGAATTCTTGGCAGGGATCTGTTCCCTCATCTGGAATTCCAATCTAGGGTAATTCTTTCCACAATCAATGGAATCTCGGACAAGCTACTATTCCTATCCCCATGGGACCGGCATGGGGCAACCCTTCCCAAATTCCTTCGAATGCAATGCACGCCCAACCATCTATGTCCTATTTGGGAAATTACACGATGATGTCTCCACATATGAAAAATCCATACGCTGGTGAGGCCCATGATTTCTACCAAAATCCAGGCTGACAGCCAAACTTTTCTTGGCAACCTGGTGCCAGTCAAACTCCATGCCCCTTTTTCCCACGTTATCACCAACAACCCAAACTACCCTTCCTGGCGACTTTGCACTTGCCTGATTTGGCAAGGTTGTTGAATGAACCCATTTTTCACGATACACATTGGCCTCCTATGCCGACAAAGTTTCCTTCGAACATTCCAAGGTTCAAATCCAATCCTAACAAATATCCAGGAGATCATGTGACTAACTTCCATCTTTGGTGCTCATCTAACTCATTGAAATATGACTCTATATAGTTGTGATTGTTTCAACGTACTCTCATTGGGAGTGCCGCGAAATGGTACATTGAGCTCGATCTCTCAAGATACTCTTCTTTCGACGAGATGGTAATGGCTTTCCTAAACCATTTCCAGTTACCTGTGAGATATGACGCTGGCACATAGTTGCTGGCCAATTTCGAATAGACGACAGTGGACCATATCTTTGATCACATCCGAGATTGGAGACGCTGAAAGCGTCTAATTAAGGTGCCAGTCCCACCGAAATTCCTTCTTGAGTGGTTCATTAAGTCTTTGGTCCCACATTTTTCCAAAGATGTCGCAACGTCAAGAGTATTCTCTGAAGAAGACACCATCATGAGAGCTCAACAATTTGAGCTCATATATTCTCAGTCTGGTTTATTATACAACATCTTTCCAGATGTGCCATGCTCAATATTGAATAAAACTAAACAGAGAGTTGGACCACATGCCGATGGTATGGTTGGTTCAACAAAAACAAAGCCCACTGAGAAATTGATGAAGTAGTTGGAACATTTATCTATACAACACACATCGGCCAACCAAAGTACTACTTTGGATACTCCCCCTACCCAAATGTCAGAAGTACACACAGTGCAATTGACTAACCCAAAGGCCACCCAACAGCTGGAAGGAAAGAAAAAACAATGAAAGAAGGGTAAGGGGGATAAAAAACCTACCAATAATGCTGGTGGGGACAACACTAAATAACAAAAGGTGAGGTATCCATGCAACTTGTGTGCGAGAGACCACCTGACCCATCTATGTCCTCGATTTGTAGAGGCCCAAAAATTTGTGACGCAGCAAACGCAAGTTGTGTTGACCAATCCCTTTCAACATGGGAAAAATCTAACCCAAGCCTCTTCAAGCATGGAAGGGGGTAGCCAAGACCCCTCTCTGCCTATGAACAACCCCGCATCCGTGAACGTATATATGGTGAGGGGTGATTCTATTATATCAACTAGAGCGCATGACTATAGTAAACCAAGTGCTTCTAAGAAGGGTAAAGAAGTTGAACTCCCATCTCTTCCTCTACAGATTGAGAAGACGTTGGCTGAAACAATGACACGCATTCCCAAAGGTGTATTTAAAAAATATTCTCATAACCCAAACGCAAGGGCCGCCCAAAAATACTCTGTGGTGGAGGATTTATCACAATCCCCTTGTGCGATGTCTACTTTGGAGGTCCTCCAAAGTTTCCATTCCCAGAGGAAAGCCTTGTTAACCGCTTTAGGATCTACTGAGACTTGTAATCCGGGTACAATCATGCTGGATACAACTGACTTAAAACCTCTTCTACCTTACCATGTAGCATTTCAGATAGTAGTGGCTTATCCCATGAAAATGTTTACTCGGAATATCTTCTGCATAGTGGTTGATGAGGGTGCCTCGACATGCGTTATGTCGTTGGAATCTTGGAAGGTCGTTGGCCAACCCATTTTGTCTCTGTCACCTACTCTCCTCATTGCTTTCGATGGTCATTCATTCCGACCACATGGTATCATTCCTTCTTTCCCCGTGCAGTTAGGAGGGAAGACCGTGTGTGTCGAAGTAGAGGTAGTCGATGCTCCCCTCGACTATAAACTCTTGTTAGGAAGGAGTTGGACTTATGCCATGCAAGCTATGGTTGCTATATTTTTTCGGGTCTTGTTGTTTCCACATGAGGGCCAGATAGTGACCATCGATCAATTATCCTTCTCCAGAACTGACCCTGCTTTGGGGGCATCCATGGTCCCGATGATTGATAATACTCAACCAAGTGTCGTAAACGTAGGGGTTGGTTTGTGACCATCTTTGATGGGTACCTTTGATAACCTTCCCCCTGAAGGTGATATCAAGTTTATATCCAATCACCATAATGTTGAGATTTTTCAAATTTCGTCATTCCACATGACTTACTTCAATGATCCATGGACACTTCCTTCCCCATCGGCCATGATGGATGGCACAGGAAACCCGAGCATGTCCATGCCCTTATCCGTAGCTGAAGTAGCATACTCTTTAGTCTAGCAAACTTCAGCCCACACTGATCCAGCTCCTGCACAAGAGTTAGATCCACTTCTAGAGCCTGTTTGGGCTCAGGGTTCTCTCTCTCACACTGATTCGTTGGACTTAGTCTTTCCCTCTTATGAAGCAATGACTAGTCCAGATAAACCCTGGGAAGATCTTCATCACAGATCATACTTCCTCCCAGAGTTAATCCGAATTGAAGCGGGATAATTCACCGTGACCATGATGGGAGAGCGATCTTGTCCTATTAATCCCTTAGCTACACATGAGGTTTATACTGAGGGTAATATGACAACCATCGCTGAAATGTTACCGATCAATATCTCCTGAAACCCTGGCATCGTGGAGAATGTCTTCGTCAGAGTGGACTTCTCCCCCGAAGAGATTCAAATATACACATATCTTTTCAAAGAATTCTACGACGTTTTTTCCTGGTCTTACAAGGAAATGCCAGGCATCGATCCAAGAATCATTGAACATGAAATCACAATGTATCCTGATTCCAAGACGATTCGGTAGAAGATTCATCCAGTTAATTCTAAGAAAGCAGCAGCCATTAAGTTTGAGGTTGATAAATTTCTAAAAGCCTGGTTTATATATCCTATCCATTTGACCCAATGGGTGTCAAACCCTGTGCCGGTCAATAAAAAACAAGGCACAATTTGTGTATGTATTGACTTCCATGATTTGAATAAGGCATGTCCCAAAGATAATTTTCCCACACTATTCATCGACCAGATCATTGATGAATGTGTTGGTTGCGAAGCCTTTTCTTTCATGGATGGTTTTTCAGGATATAACCAAATTCAAATCAAACCTGAAGGCCAACACAAAACGACATTCATCTGCCAGTGGGGTACATTCAAATATCGTAAAATGCCTTTTGGTCTCAAAAATGATGGAGCCACCTTTCAGCAGGCCATGTATTTTTATTTTCATGACCTCAAGCATATATTCAAGGCTTATATAGATGATTTAGAATCGCGATCTCGAAAGAGAACGGATCATCCCACACACCTCCGACTTATATTCGAATGTTGTCGCTACTTTCAGATTCGCTTGAATCCAAACAAGTGCAGCTTCTACATAGCGTCAGGATGATTGTTAGGTTTCATAGTATCAACAACAGGGATCATGGTCAATCCTCTCAAGGTTGAGGCAATAATTTAGCTTCCCCCCCCACACATAATCCTTCAACTTCAGAGTCTACAAGTCAAGGCAAAATTTTTACAACACTTCATCGCCAACTATGCCGAAATCACCAAGGGCTTTATGCGCTTACTGAAGAAAGATGTTCCCTTTTACTGGGATGATGTGGCTCAACACTCTTTTGAAGCATTGAAACATGCCCTCACAACTGCACCTCTACTCCGACCACCTAACTATAACAAAGATTTCTTATTATATCTAGCTGCAGCAGAGTCAACCATTGGCATGGTTTTAGTTCAGGAAGATGACTTGTTCTTAGAATACGTGATCTATTACCTAAGTTGAAGCCTCGTAGGACCGAAACTTAATTATTCTCACATCGAAAAATTTACATTGGCAGTAGTTCATGCTGTTCAATGGTTTCGTCATTATGTTCTGTTTCGTAAGACCACCGTCATTGCTGTCATGAATCCATTCCAGTACATGTTGACACGATGGGTAATAGGCAGAAAAATTAGTAGATGGATAGTCATCCTCCAAGATTTTGACTTAGAATTTGTTTCAGCAAAGTCCAAAAAGTCACTGGTCTTCGCAGAACTCATTTTAGAACTTCCGGTTGAGTCAGGTGACGTTGTGCCTGAAGAATTGCCTATCTGGGGATATATGATCACATCTTCAGATCCTTGGTATGAAGATATACTTATCTATCTCTAGAATTTGAAGTTCCCCACCACTACTTCTCGTGATGAGCATCGAAGCATATGCCATTAGGCTAAGAATTATCTCATAATCGAAGATACATTGTATCAGAGAGGTGTATACTGCATCCTATGTCGATGTCTCACTCATGACAAAGCAATTATCGTGCTTAAAAATTTCCATACCAGAGCTTGTGGCGGTCATTTGTCTGGGTTGGAAACAACCCAAAATATTCTACGAGTAGGTTACTTCTAGCTGACACTTATCAAAGATTGTATCAAATCGATCAAGAAGTGTCATCCATACCAAATCTTCTCTCAGAAGATGAGGGTGCATCCCACTCCCATGTTTCCTGTCATCACAGTTGGTCCCTTCACCAAGTGGGGGATTGATTATACTACCTGAAAACCTACTTCATCAAGGGGCACCACTATATCATCGTAGCTGTAGACTATTTCACAAAGTGGGTCGAAGCTATGCTAACGTTTAAAGATGATGGAGAGACAGTAACTCTCTTTTTATTCAATCAGATAATAACAAGGTTTGGCATTCTGAGGGAGATTGTCACTGACCATGGCAGTCACTTTCAGAACCAAATGATGACTGAGTTAACATCAAATCTTGGGTTATGGAAAGAAAATTCATCACCCTACAACCCCCAAGCAAATGGGTAGGTGGAAGCTGTAAAAAAAACTCTTAAGACCGTTCTACAATGAACTATCAACTCAGACAAGTCAAATTGGCATTTGATGTTATACACGACATTATGGGCTTACCGAACATCTGTTAAGACTGCAACCGGATTCTCACCTTTTCAACTCATTTACGGGCTGGAGGAAGTCTTGCCCATCGAATGTCAGATCTCGTCTCTAAAGTTGGTAGTAAAATTATTACCAGACACTTCCCCACTTGAAGACTGGTTAGTATACCTTGAGCAGTTCAATGAGCAGTGTTGTGATGCATCCCTGGCCAACAAGGCTCACAAACATAAGGTCAAGTGTCAATATGATAGTTCCGTTCTTCCTCATATTTTTTCTGAAGGCGACCTTGTCCTGGTCTACGAATAAGATAAGGACCCCATAGGGGTAGGAAAATTCAAACCCATGTGGTTCAGACCTTTCATTATAAAAGAGGTTTTAAAAAAGGGAGCTTATCGTCTGGTTGATTTTGAAGGGAATTCTTTGGCGGAGCTTAGAAATGGGCTCTACCTCAAGAAGTATTACTCATAGGAAGGTCACTGTGGGTAACTTTTTGTAACATATGTACGGTATTTTTACTATTAATTTTTAGTTTCTGTTAATGTTATGGACGTGTCATTGATATTATCTTTCATCACTATGGAAAATGTCAAGTGATTCCAAGGTGTTCGTTGGGTATGCATATGGTGCTAGTCGGCACACTCAGAGGCTTGCCTCTGCAGCTTGGGTAATCTTTACACCCCAAGGCCAGTTATTATCTTCTGGAGGTATATTCTTAGGTGACACCACAAATAATGTCGTCGAGTATAGTGCAATTATTGAGTTTCTTCGTGACGCTTTGTCATTTGGTATCTCTCATCTCTGGGTCTATCTCGATGCTCAACTAGTTGTGTCTCAGTTAAACACAGTGTACTAGGTTCATGATTCAACTTTACACCGATGATTCCTTAGGGTACATCTCTTAGAAAAAAACTTTGATTACATCACATACTTTCATGTTCCTAGGAGATGAAACCATGTTACATATACTCTAGCTAATCAAATTTTAGATTGGCATCTTGCACATATATGAAAGAACATTAACATAAGCATGTAAATACATTTTTGCACACATGATCCATAAGACACAAAAGACCAAAAAACCATATATAATATCATAAAGTAACCAGAGTACATGGATGGACACAAGTGCCTAAAAAATAGGACCGATAATGAGTCAAAGGGATTATGCCCTAAAAATATATATATACAAGTAGTGCTCGTGGAACATAAAAATGTCTAGCTAAAGTTAGGGCCTAGGGGGCCTGTTATATTGATCCACAGCATTGGCTAAATGTTGAAACAACCAGACCAACGTCCGTGGTTCCCCCACTACAGGAGGCCTCATAGACAGTGGTAGGTCCTCAATCTCTACCATTGGGACTGTGTGAGTGAGCGCAGCTCAACCTGTCTTAGTACCCTCTTAGCCTTCCCGGATGGAAGATCTCCTACTACTGCTGGTCCCCCGGTGGCGGCCCATGTGCTGGTCCCACATCTGCACACAATGAACAGATATCCGTCAAATACTCTGGCATAACAAAAAAATGATATATATAACAAAACAACATAAAAATTATATATACAACAAAAAAAATATAAAGGTGGAGACTTAGCCATCTCCCCTTGCACCTTACTAGGAGGTATTGGTATCTTCAGGCCTCTCAAAAAATAAATCCCGACATAGGGGTAGTCCTCTATAACTGGGATTTGTTGTGACAACCATGAAAAAAAGTCATCATCGAAGGACTCATTGGTCCTTTCACCACCCTGTTGTGGCAGTAGTACTTCCCATCTACACACAACAGGAAGAGAGGCCTGTTGTCCTTGTACCACTACTTGAGGACTAAAACTCATAACTCTCTCAAAAAAGAATGAACACATAATGGTCCCAAACCCGAAATTCCTATGTGTCTGCAAATGACAATCTGTCAATTGCCTCTTCATGCACTCAAGCAAATTGGTACTCCAATAAAAAAATTGTCCATTTAAGAACTGGACAACACAGTTCATCTATGCGCAGGAGGCCTGATGTAGAGTCGCAAAACTAGTAATTCGGCCAATAAGCAATACTATCGCCTATAGAGATAGGTTAGTGATCTTTCTTATAGTAACCTGTGTGATCACATGGTCCATATCAGCTGCATAGTATAGACCTATCAATTCCTCTATGTTATGCGGCCCCGCAGGAAGAGTCTGGAAATTGACTGGTTCCCCTCTCCTAGAGAGGCCAGTCAAAAAGTAAATGTCCTCGACCATGGGCACCAACGACTGCCCCTCTAACATGAATCCCTTTGTATCTGGATGCTAGCAGTCAACCAAGGCATTCAGTAGCCTAGGTTTTGACTGCATGAAAGGACATAGAAAAAACTTGAGTAAACCACACTGCATCAATGTAGCCAGGGCATTGGAGTCTTCCCTGACCAACTCATTCACCTCTTCGTGCTCTCTTTCTCTTCAATGGACATACATCCTACAAAACAAAAAGGTTTAGGAGGGTGAACACTTTCTTTTGAAGTCTTTTTCATTCAATAAGGAGGCCCACGCATGCTGTATTGGTGACAGTCGCATGTACATGCAAGCAGAGTTTACTTTTCCCGAATGTACAGGCGGTCTGTCCTGAGACAGCCCGCGTGGACCTAGGGCCAACGTTTTAAAGGTTGATGCCCCCATAAAAAATGAAACCCAATACATAAACAAATATATGAAATGCAAGATATGGGAGTTTGTACTTACTTTCTCCAGACATAAGTTTGTTTCCTCCAGTGTATCTCTCGAAATCACCACATTAATCAAAGGGGGTCTTTTGCTCCAGAGTCAATTTCCAAATCAGCAATGGTGATAATGAGCTACAACTTCTATTTATAGACTTTTTGGCCTCTTTTTGTCACTTTTTTGTCCTCCCTTATCATTTTCTTTATACCAAAAATCATTTAGAGTGATGCAAGAGTTATTTAGGTGGGATTTGATCGGGTATTGGGACAATTGTTTTTTAGTTTGGAGTAATTTTCGATGGTCCATGGATTTTTTTTTTTCAACGATCTACTTGAACATATAGGTTAGGTTTCTACCATGACTTTTGTATCTCATTGTCTTTTTCCTTTTCCATAGGATCAATCCCGTCAGATTGTGACATAGAACCATCATATCTTCTTTAGAAGTTTCACAACTTGGTGGTAGAGCTTACTAGAACATGGATTCCCTAGGTAGATCCTGGTTGCATTATGGTATTCATGTTGTCTCTAAAACATTGTAGGCTCGGGAGTCCTTGTAGTTTTTCCTGAATGCGAGTTTGAGCCTCATTTGTATGATTCTTCTTCACTCTTGACCTCACCCTCAGGACTCCTAAAAAATAACGGGTCTTCTTTTTAAGCCCTTTTCAGACCCTCTAAACATGAAAGGATTGTCGAGCGATATTGTGTCCTTTCATGCTCGTTAAACTGAAATTTGAAGTCACATATGTCCGACAGTAGTTTACCCCTTTTTCGGTCCAGATGGTCAACTGTACGAACAAAGGTATACTCTATGGAACTTCATCTCTATAGAAGAGTACTCTCAGGTATAATTTTATCCCTTTTTTGGGCCTGAGGGACTATACTTATGAAGAAGGACCCCCCACGGAGTCCATAGTTAAGCTCTTTTTATACTCCCTAAAATTGAAAAGATCATCGAGTGACCTTATTCTTTCACACTCGTTAAATTGGTCCAGAAGAACATTCCTGATGGAGTCCATAGTTAAGCTTTTTTCAGACTCCTTAAAAATGAAAAAATGGTCGAGTGATCTTGTCCTTGTCACACTCATTAAAATGGTTTTGAATAGACATCTTGTCAGAGCTAGTTTACCCCTTTTTCGAATCGGCTAGACTATCTTCGAAAAAGGTACCCCAATAGAGTCTCCTTTTATGTTTTTTTAGACTCTCTAAATATGAAAAACCATCGAGCTTACCTTCTCTGGGCTTGTTAAACTTACATCGAAGGACGTTACCATTGTGTGTTTTGTTAACCGCGTTTGCATACCTTATACGTTAGTCTTGTCATAATTTGCTTCTGCATTTTAACACCCTTGGCCCCTGGAGGATTTTTTCTCGAGTATCAGTATACTAGAACATTAGTCTTGTCCTTGTAACTTGAAATTGCATGTTTGCATCACTCATTCCTCCATTGTAATGTAATATTTCTTTATTCTTTTTCCCAAAATTATTGAAAAAGACAAAAAAAAAAAATCAAATATACCCCAAAAAGAGGAAGGGAAAAGTGTTTTCTTTATTGGCAACATAATGAGTCGCCCTTGAATAAAGCACATCTGTCCATTTGTTCATCAATATATGGGATGTAGTATGACCTTAGGAATATGTTCTCGCTATATAGAGTTGTGTCTTCCACCATTTGGTTATCCTTCCAAACATATGGAGAGTTTGCGTTGCCTCATGCTTCATAGACTTATGATTAATGCCATGTTGCTTGAGTCTCATCATTTGTTGTGCTATTGTCCAAGGGAATTTTTTCTCCAAGCTTGAGTTAGCCCCTCTGCAATTTGTCTCTTTCCCTCATACTCGACCATCCTGAATGTCCAATCAAGTCCTTGTTCAAAATCAATGAAGCCTTCAGTCTAATCATCAAGATTATCTAGTCCATGACCGACGAGCCATCGAAGACCTCTGGGTAGCGAAGTCATACACTCATATTACACTCCTACCTAGATTTTTGAATATTTTGAATTTGTTTCTTGAGCTCTGAAGATCTCATCTCTAGCCATCAAGTCATGTCAGCTTCTAGAAGATGGATACTCTATATGTATATCTTTTTGATTTCGAGGTGTAGCTCCGCTGTGTATTATTCACGGCTACTCTTTATATAATTATATGACATGGATCTACAGTGTATTTGATTGGTAGCCATGATTCTATTTTATCCTGAGCATGGGTATGTCTGCCTCGGTGAGACATTTGTTATTTTGAAGATGGCGCCTCTTGGTTCCTGATCCTTGGGCTCAATCGTTTGACACATCAGTGAAGATTGGTAATGTATTTCAGCCATTAGATTCTCTTCTGACCTCACACATTAGGGGGCATCTATTATAACCCTAAATTGCACCGTACATGCTTACCTAGCATCAGGCCATCTTAGATCCCTTATTTGCTAAAGCATTGTTGAACAACTCTTTAAAAAACCTCTTATATAAAGGCCTGCATGCCCTACTCTATTACTGCACATGTGTACATGCTACATGACCTCAAACAACCCATGTGGACCGACAAAAGCATGAAAAAAGGAAAGTTGTCGACATAACACACAACTCCAGGTGAGTTAACTGAAACTCTTAGCCATGCATGGCCGAGGGTTCCTCCAAATACCTAGCTTCTTCTAACCTATAAAAGAAGGGCTAGGGGTCCCATTTGGAAGAGGAAAAAATATAACAAAGAAACTCTACCCTTTTGCATATTCCCATTGTCCCAACCCTTTAGC
>SNQJ01S0161068.1:22077-32899 GCA_010110895.2 Picea sitchensis | reverse complement strand
TCACAAGTTTTGTTTTTACTATAAAGTGAAATTCTAAATAAAAAAAATACTTTTATATGTCGGAAGTTGAATAACTTGTGAAAATACAGTTTTTTTTGTCATAAAACAAGCAAAAGTGTAACCCACCTTCATGATTTCACCCTTTATGACTCTTATTAAATGATTTTTTTTTTACGAAAAGTGGTTTCCTAAGATATTTTACTAGGAATGTCAAAAAAAAGGGTGTAAACATGGAATACCCATACAATACATGGTGCATTTTGGTAAGTGTTGGGTATCATAAATGTCGCCATTCTGCACATTTTATCACCTCATTATACTATTTTCATAAATACATTTGGGTTTCACCTTATTATTTTCCACTTTATTCATTTTAGTATTAAAAGAGAATTTATGATTAAATATTAGAAAATTGACATGTTTTCATATATATCTCAAAAATGTGTGAACTTTGTAATGTGTTGGAATATGTGAAGGATTAATTCAAAAAGACTTCTAGAATACTTCCTCCACCATTTCAACATTTGAGGAGATAATTCGAACCTATTTCAAAGAGAAGATCATGGGGAATGGATAACATATCTTACCCAAGATGTATGAGAGATATGTGTGAGGATTTGAAGGGATCATATTTTGTAATAATGGGAAATTGGTTCAGAGAAAAGTGGATCTGTAATTATAAGATGCTTATATTATTTTCAAAGCTCTCATGTATAAAAGAGAGTGCTCTCTCTTCATGAGGGAGTAGTCATGAGGATGAAAAAATAATTAGTCATTATGGAATTAGAAGGAGATTAAATTTAGGTTGGAAAATGATTAGAAATCAATGATAGGAGTTAGTCATTTGGTTCATAGTCATTTCTTTGATTAGTTTCATGATTTCATGATTTTTTCATTTGATCGTGGTGATGTAATTGAGATTGCTTCATTGTCAGTGTGAGCTCAAAAGTAAGACGAGAGGTAAGAACCTGCGCTTCCACTACATTGAGTTTTCTCCAAAGCCTTGATTATTCAATTTCTGCAAGTGTGAATTTCAATTTATTCAAGAGTGTTTAATTTCTGCAAGTGTGATTTACTGTTTCAGCAAGAGCGTTTGATTTCCGCAATTGTGAAGAGTAATTGTTTTTTGTTTCAACAAGAGTTATTTTATTTAAGTTTTTCATTTAGATTTCAGTTTTGGGTGTTGTAAGAATCTCTTTAACAAGATGGTTTAACAATGAGTTTAATCTTGGAACAACTCACTTAGATCCTAGCAAAAGTTGGGATCTCCTCTTCTCTGGAAGAGGAGATCTTGACAGTAGTCGAAAGCTTAATTACTCCTCTAGAGGCAAACGAAGAATCAACATTCCAAGAATACTTCACATATGACAAAGAACAATTATTAGAGAAGGAGATTGAGGAAGACGAAGAGGAGTTACAACATGATCTGAAGGAGAGAAATCACACCTACGAAAGCCTTATTGAAAAATGGTTCCAAGTAAGCATTAGGTTAGATTAAAGTTTTTTTTAGCGAATATATTCTTATTACTATTGCATGTATGGTTATATTGGATATTTGACTACATGTAATTTATTTCTAGCTGCCAATTAGAGTAGAGTAGGTAGGATGTTATTTTCATTTTTTGTTTTAGCATTGAATAAGTATTCTCTTCTCTGCGCTTTGTGCGATATCCAGGGTTAGAAAGTAGGATGACTATAGCGTTTTCGGGAAGAATAACAATGTAAAAATGGTTTTTTTTTTTTTTTTTGAGATCTCCATTTGCTAATAAATTTATTTTCTTTAATTTCATTTGAATTTGAATTGTTTTAGTTTTCCTTTAAATTTAAGAATAATACAATAAAACAAAACAAAACAAAAAAACACCAAAATTTTTAGGTTGAATTAGGATTCTTTTAATTTTAAATTTATAGGAATAAAAAAAAATTAATAATAATCACATAAAAAAAAACTCAATGAAATAAACATAGAGTTTTAAATGCACCGAATTGAAAAAATAAACAAAATAAATGTCCACATGCCATACGATCTACAATTTTATACAAGCAGAGATCGAAGTCTTTGAACTTTCTCAGGATGAAATTGTATCATGCTTTCATAGATTATATTGCATCTCTCAGTTTGGTTCATTTCTGGTTGAGTGGCAACAATTCCATCCTTCACCTTCATCCTTCCACGCTCATAAACCTGCAAACATCGCTCCCATCTTATCTTTCATCTTTTGACTCTACACGCTCAACCTGCCATAGACAACAATTAAAAGTAAACATTTTTGCAATCAATATTCTGAAATGAATTCCAATTAATAATTATACAATGATTGGTTGGCCGATGGTTTGAAACGAATTCCAATTAATAATTATACAATGATTGGTTGGCCGATGGTTTGAAACGTTGGTCCGATTGTAGTTAGCAAACCACCATACCACTATATCGCATAGGAATCAATAATTTGGCAGATTGCATATGGAGCTAATTATGTGCACTGTTGTTAACCAACAAATAAATTATGTGCACTACTTCGTAATACAAAAAAGATTTTATCCATGCATGTATTACTTGGGTAAATTACTTTACGACTATAATGTATTTCAGGCTCAAAAGCATGTGAGGTTCAATCCTTGACGTATACCTCTGAAATATACAAGGGATGAGGAGACCGTTGGATGGATGATCCTCAACAAATTCATATTTAAAAGTACATGATATTGAACCTTCTCCTTCATGTCTGAAAGATCCAAAGGCCTTATAATTATTTTGATCCACGGTCTACAATTAATTCATTCCCGGGCCTGCACACATTTTAATATTGTCTCTATTGTCTAGATTCAGTAAGAAAGCATAAAAGATGAGAAGGATCAATAAGNCATGTCTGAAAGATCCAAAGGCCTTATAATTATTTTGATCCACGGTCTACAATTAATTCATTCCCGGGCCTGCACACATTTTAATATTGTCTCTATTGTCTAGATTCAGTAAGAAAGCATAAAAGATGAGAAGGATCAATAAGACGAGAAGGATCAGTAAGCATAAAAGAAAGAAAAACGACGATCAGTAAGCATAAAAGACAAGAAGGATCAGTAAGACTAGAAGGATCAATAAGCAAGCATAAAAGAAAAAAAAACTTTGATCAAACAACATGTGAGCAAAACAATTTACTTGACTAAGTTTCTTTGACAGTAGGTAATATGAACAAATATATCTATATTGATATACAAAAACTCTGAAAATTACGGCTTTGTATGTTATGACTCAGGGAGAGGCCGAAACACAGAGTAAAAAGTATCAAAACTCCGAGATCCATTATCTGATCTGAAAGAAAGGATATATGCACTGGGGATCAAGATTATGAGGCTAATTATGTGCACTACTGCTAATCAACAGATAAAATGGTAAAGATATGCTATTTTTGGGCAATTCTTGTCGGGATCGGTGGACAAGATTTTTTTTAGCTCACCTTGGTGATTGTTTCCAACTAGATATGAAATATCTCAGGTTGTTTGTCGGTGGTGATGGGACCAAATCCCTCTATCTCTGGCCGCCAGGATAAAAATTGTGATTGAGTTTCCAGTGGAAGAATGTTTGTTGTGATTCGATCCTGCAGTGTGAGATCTGTTATGCTAGCGGCCAATATATTTCGGGATATAAACTTGTTTTCCCCGAAAAAGACTCTTCTGTTGAGCTACCGGATATCTCTTTTCCTGATATCTCTTCGCTTAGGGATATTCATTCACCTCTACACTATAATTATTCACTAGCACGATGGTCGTAGAGGCTGTGAGTATTTTATTTGGTATGGGTTTTGTATTCTCAATCAAGTGCAAAAACAGTTTTGTATTCTTCGCCAAGTGGAGAAACAATTTTGGGTGAGTGATGCTTTAGCTCTGTCGATGGTGTCGGTTTCCTGGCAGAAGAAATTTGGGTCGGAGACCATTGGAAAGGCGAGACTCAATCACTTTGGTAACAACTTTAACTCCCTCTCGTTGATTGTAGGTAAGGACTTATCTAATTATCTGGTGTTAAGGACTTCCCTCCCTTCCTGCTCATCTGGTGTCACCCTGGATAAATTGATATGCCTATATGTGAACAACTAAATTAATCTCTTCTGGTGGAACATGGGGAACTCTCGTATGTAGTGCAATTCACTGTACAAAGTTGTTTATCAAATGCCATGTTCTTCACATGATTATGGGGATCTACACTATCGACTGGAAACCGACTTGTAGGCATTCGAACAAGCATTTGTCTCTGAGAGTCTTTCTATTTTTAAGATGAGTTTTCAAGGGAGAGACTCTTATTCCTCTTATTATTATCTCCTTGGCTCTTCAACTCTGTTCGCCTACCTCTTCCCACTCCAAATCAGTGTTTTATTGATAGAACATTTTTACGAGAATCCCTACTCTATTTTCTTTCCCTAGTAATCAAAATCGATCTGGGAATGACGTACTCATGTGTAGGAGTGTGGCAAGCATAATTCTGTGATAGAAACCGCCTACATTTGGGAAACTCAGATTCCAGTCTTTTATCCATCCATGTTATGGAGTCTCCTTCTCAGTAAGAGCTATCTCGATATCCTTCTTGGCACAGTAAAAATAATTAGTTGAGGAGCATTAAGCAGCTTTCCTACTCTGCCCTTGATCTCCATCTCCTCCACCTCTCATAGTTGGTTATTCTCGGGAGGTCATTGCAAGTCGATCATTTACAGGAGGTGTGTTTCTCGAGGTAGAGCTCCCTTATGTAGGGCATAATGAGTTTTGACGAAAATGGAAAAATTACCCCCTTCGGAACAACCAACATGGCATGACTCGTCTTGTACTTTTTACTTGCTTGATCGGGTGAGGCCTTCTCTTTAAGCGGGTAAGCAGCCAACGATTAATCCCATACCTAACAGGTGAGCTAAATAAAAGTCCTCGACCATAGGGAGAGGCCTTATTATTCCCATACGTATAAGGTTCTAAGAGTTAGGTTTGATATCCACCTATGGGAGATACCTTATTCATTCACCTCGTTCCAAGCTTTAAACTCACCTGTGGATTACCTGGGCATCAAGCAAATGATTGTTGTGGTCAAGCGATCAAAACCTCAATAAAATTTGGCCTGAAGTTGTAGCTAATGAAAGCATCAAGAATCGGCCTGCATACATAGACATCACAACGCCTACCAAATAATAATAATAAAAATAAAAATATACATATATATATATAAAATAATTAAAACTTAAAAACAAAAACGAATAACATAAAAATCTGGCCAATCGACATTTCAATAATTCCTGAAAACGACGATATCAGGATGATATTTTAGATTCATGATATGTGGTTTCTTGAGTCACTTCAACAACAATCGATGACGAAACTTGTGCGCAAAGGGCAACAGGTAAAACACACTTTTTGAAATTTGATTTTCTCCATTCGTACTCATTCTTACATTTTAGATTTTTTCGAAGCTCTCAGAGTTTTCATGCAGAATTAGTAATAAGCCTTTACAAGTTTGAAGATGATCCAATCTCATGACCGAAGTGATTTTTGAGAATCACAAAACTTTTCAGAGAAGCATGCTTTATTAAAATCTTGAAGGAGCTAAATTTTTCATCGCACATGTCATGACGTTTGTCGCTACACTGCCATATTTCATAAAACCAATTATGCCATGACATGATCATTTACCTTTCTCCTTCCAATATTATTCATCATACATGTATTGAAGTCCACCTTTCATTGCCTTATTTGTCATGACTTTACACATGCCTATCTTTCTAAGTCGCATACATCTCTTTCTTATTTTGTTGTTCATTTTTCCTTATGAATAAAACCATTTAGTTCCTTTCCATGACTACATTGTCTTGTTTTCCTTTCCATACAAACATGTTTCTACTGATATTTTTTGCATCTATAGTCCTATCAATCATTTTGTGTGAACTCGTGTTGATTGATGTGGGATCTCTTAAGGCCCGCCTTTCAACAAGTCTTGCCCCATCGACCTCAACACCTTATATGTGATAGAGAATAGAGTCATTTTGAGTACCTTGAGGCTCACATGCCTTAATGGAAAGTTTTCTCGCTGAAAATCATGGGAATACATCAATGTCCCTTAATCGTTAGGTCTTTCAAGTGGCTTGACATCAGCTCATTCATTCGCACTTCGCAAGATGTACTTAGGTACCTTGGAACTCATTGGCATCAATGATGAGTTTGTCTTGCATTGGTTAATGACATTCATCAATGGTCAGTAATCTAATGACTTCTTTTCATGCTCAACATCGACACATTCATTCGCATGACTAGAATTGTACCATCGGATTTAGAAGCGAGTGAAGACTATACATTTTTCCATGACTCCATCAACAGTTGCAACAAAATTTTTCCAGCCATATCAGAGTACCACAATTCCACTTTCAAACTTCATCTTTTGATTCATACAACCAATCAACATTTCATATTTCTTCACTTCACATTCTATGATCCATTCGCAGTGACACTAGCAGTCACATTTTTCCTGATCCATCAAGAACTACATCCCTATTGCATAATTCATTTACTTTTTGGGTAAGTGGAGGTATGTTGGTTTCTACCCTTTAATCATGCAATTCCTTGCATGCTAGAGTGAATGAATTTGGAAAATTCCCCTACCATGTTCCATTCCCTTTCGCCTTTTCGTACACATAACACATATTCATTTGGGGGAGGAGGGGGAGGATATTCATTACTATTTGATTCCATTTAATCACCTCATATATTGTTGACCAACATGTCTCTTCCGAACTACACTTTGTTGCACTTTTATTCCAGCTATTGATCTATCTTGGCATGATTCATAACATGAATAAAAGGCGTTGTTATGCACGTTGATGGATTATCATTCCCAATGCATGTGTGCTTAAAATATTATTGCAGCGAGAAAACAAGTAAACAAAATGAATGTTGTTAACACAAGAACCAACATTTGTTATATTCATGGTTTTCACATAAGAACCAACCATCAGAAATATCAATTGTTATTGATGTATTTCACATCATGGAATGATTTCATTAAGAAACCAAAAAGTCCTAAATAATAACCATGCAAGGTTGCATGAGAACATGAAACAAGATCAATTGGGCGGAGGGGGGGATTTTAATCCTCTTTATTGCTAAGAAATATAATCATGCAAAGACAAAATTGAGAAGATAAAGTTTTTTATGCACAGTTGCATGAGGACATGCAACAAGTTCAATTGGGGGGGAAATCTTGGGTCTCATAAATGTCGCATTTCCATCCTCTTTTCCTTTCTCCATTCCACACATTTTATCACCTCATTATATAATTTTAATAAATACATTTGGGTTTCACCTTATTATTTTCCACTTTATTCATTTTAGTATTAAAAGAGAATTTATGATTAAATATTAGAAAATCGACATGTTTTCATATATATCTAAAAAATGTGTGAGCTTTGTAATGTGTATGAATATGTAAAGGATTAATTCAAAAATACTTCTCGAATACTTCCTCCACCATTTGAAGATTTGAGGAGATAATTCAAGCCTATTTCAAGGAGAAGATCATGGGGAATGGATAACATATCTTATCCAATATGTATGAGAGATATGTGTGAAGATTTGAAGGGATCATATTTTGTAATAATGGGAAATTGGTTGAGAGAAAAGTGGATCTGTAATTATGAGATTTTTATCTTCTTTTCAAATCTCTCATGTATAAAAGAGAGTGCTCTCTCTTCACGAGGGAGTAGTCACGAGGATAAGAAATTAATTAGTCAATATGGGATTAGAAGAAGATTAGATTTGGGTTGTAAAATGTGTAGAAATCAATGATAGGAGTTAGTCATTTGGTTCATATTCATTTCTTTGATTAGTTTCATGATTTCACTATTTTGTCATTTGATCATGGTGATGAAATAGAGATTGCTTCATTGTTAGTGTGAGCTCACATGTGTTGTCTTTTTTCTCTTCACATGTTGATTTCCTTTGATGAAATTTTTCATTTCCAAGTTAATTTCATTTACGCAATTTCATTTCAGTCGTGTGTTTTAGCAATTCAATTCCAAGTCGTGTGTTTCAGCTTTCCGCATTAGATTAATGATTCAATTCCAAGTCGTGTGTTTCAACTTCTCGCATTAGAATAATGATTCAATTCTAGTTGTAGATTCAACATTAGATTAGGTTAACTTAGCTTCAATCCTAGATATATTGTGCATGTTCTTCATAAGTTTACGAACTCCTCGAGTTGACAATCAAATGATTGGGCACTTATTAAACGACGATATTTAGCCTCAATTGTAAGACTAACAGTTTGGTCTAGGTGAGAAAATTTTGCGTGATAACATGGTTCATCATCTATGATGAATGAATGCAACTCTCATTCCTAGTATCATATCAACATTTGCAGTAACTACTTTTTTTCTCACATGTTCAAAGTGGTAAAAAACTTCATCAATCCTTAATTTTAGAGGGAATTCATGGCCTCCATATATTCCATGGCATGGTTTTCCACATCGCCATGCTCCCCTTATCTCCATATGATATACATATTCATTTTTCAAGAGAGATGTTGAAGTTTAAAACATTTCCTGGAAGGTTCTAGCATCTTTCATAAAATTTCTTCACCATTTTTAGGGGCACTCGTGCCTTTCCATGAGGACCGGTACAGGTAATCATTCATGCTCCTGATGTAAGGTGTGAGTAGGGCCTTATACTCATGCGCCACATGAAGGAAAGGTGTGGGTGTTCATTTCCTTCACTTAGAAAGGTCTCCATCAACCAAAAATACACTCATATGAAAGAATAAATGGATGAATTGAAAGAAAAAGGGATGATGAGTTACCTGGACCAAACAAAGTTCAATTTCAGTGATGGAATCTCATGCAATCTCTGCCTAATGCTTGAGGTTTTTTTTATCTAAAAACAAAGGTTTGGTTAAAATGTCACAATGTCTTGATAAAAGTAATTTTTTGACCTATATCTTATGCTTTTACCCACTTTTGTATAGTTCAAAATTATTTTTGACCATTTTTATAAGCTATTTTGTAAGTTTCGATGACTAATGTTCCCATTTCAGATTGCACTTGCATTGTTTCAAATAAAAAAAAATTCTAAGGTCACTTAAGTGGCATTTTTCATCACATTGGTCCACATTTATCCATTCTCATAGGTAATGACCCTAAAACTAGCATATATGCTAGGATTTCCCACCTTGCATTGTGCATTATTAGTTTCTTGTTCCATTTTTCCTTAGGATTCTTCCAATCACCCAACAATTGTAGATGTAATACAATAAAAAATGGATGGATATTCTATTATTGATAGGGATTATTCTACATGACATTATCCTTCCTTTTTGTAGATTATTTAGAAATCAAACCCTTGAAATTTTTCTACGCATTTTTGTTGCTCCTATGAAGACAACCTTTTCTCCAAATAGTATTTTAGGATTTCATGGTGCATATTTACTTCAAAATTCATTTCAATGAGATATTGTTTCCATTTATTTATTACATGTCCATAATGCAACATTTATTTTTCATAAGCAAATTTCACCAAATATTTTCCATTGATTTGTTCACTTTCAAAATACAATGGTTTCTTTTGTTGCATTAATATTTATCCAATTCCTTACCCTAATGCATCATGCTACACTATAAATAATTTACCAAAATCGGGTGTTATTGACACTAGTATAGAGGTCTTAGCATCCCTTAAGTTTAACAATTATATGGTAACCTCTTTAAGACTAATTGGAAGAAATGAAGTGAATACAAAATAACTAATTTAAGTAAATTAATCAAACAAATTAGTTCCTTGAATAAATATTGAAAGCAGATTGAATTCAAAATAAGCAAATCAAAATTTAGGGGAGGGAAAGAAGATATATCTTCATTTTATTGATTAGAAAAGTAATACAAATCATGTACATGATTTTTTTCATGGAATTATATGTAACCTCCTTTTAGACTCCTCTAATCACGAGCCTCTCGGGACTGAAACAACTCTAGCATTCTTCTCCTTGCGGATAGGACAAATATCAAGGGACCTTAGGCCTTATTGATGCAGATGGGAAATGAAATTTGGGAAATAGAGGGTTATTAAAAAATGTAAGCCATAAGAGCCTCGTGAGTAATGGATTGGATTATAGGGGATATAATATTAATATAGCCTAATAACAATGCTTAGACCTTGATTCCTCCCTTAGGTCTCTTTGTATTCATTTCAATATGGTTGAGGCCATTTTTCTATAGGTTTTATGGAGTTATTGAGTTAGGTTTCCCATAAAACCCACTCAACAAAGCATAATCTCCATCGTTTTTATATTTTTTCGCACATTAAGATGTAGTCATGACTTCCCTGAAGGAAAGGGGTGATCACTCTCACCTTTATTGAGAAAGAGTAGCGACTCGATTGTCTGGACAATAATTTTTCAAATTTTTGGGTGCGGCCATGCAAAAAAGGGGGATAATAAGGGGTAAAATCCAATCACATGCATATCAGCTACTAAGGTGGAAAAACATTATATAACACTAGTTCCAAGTTAAACCTATGATGAATTAGATATCCTACACTTATAACTAGAGTGGTTTGTTGGTGTGATTTTGTAGCAAGGGTGAGAAAATAAACAAAATTTGTGGTTGTAACAAAGCTATAAAAAAATGGGGTTATAAAACTAAAAACCCTAGTTTCCAATGAAATAAATATACTCTAAGATATATGTTATCCAATAAGAATAAAATACATTCAAAATAAAGTAGACACAAAGAACAATATATGCAAAGAACAAAAGAAATATCATGCCCAATGAACATGACATATATTAATACGCTTGTGGAGATGGATC
>SNQJ01S0161068.1:2993-22067 GCA_010110895.2 Picea sitchensis | reverse complement strand
CCCACAAAGGCACCCTTTCGAGACCACTCCCTTACCTTCTAGAATACCTTCCAGTCTGGTCTTCAAACCTAGTGAAAATTGCCTGAGGACCCGAAGGAGGATGTTATAGTTTAAGTCTTAAAATCTTAAATGAGGGAGAATGGTCCTCGTAGACTTCAACATTTCGGCATTTCAATACCCGAAATACCCAAGGGCAAGTTTCCTTGCACTCGCAAGTCCCAAAACCCCGACTTGCAAAATATCAAAATATTAGCGTGGGGGTAAGTTAGGAGTTTTCAGAGTTTTCGGCACTCGGAGTATCTAGGTGCGAGTTCTCTTGCACTCGCAAGTCCCGAAACCCTGACCCGCGAAATCCCAAAATTACAGGGTGTGGATGAGTTAGCACCTTTCGGTGGTTTGGTAGCCAGGATACCCTCCCTCTTGCTAAATGCACAAACGAGATCCTTTCGGAGGATCTGAGGTCTGTTACGACCGTAAAATTGAATGAAGGAACGCAGGCGATAATGCCTCGACCCCTTTTTAACCTTCACAAGTAACGAAGAAATTGGGATCGTTGATCCCAAGACCCATGGGAGTGCATGGACCATCCATCTGTAGAGTACACGTGGTGGCCGGTAAGCATTTCAGCGTTTCGGAACCTGGGAGACCAGAGGGTAAGAACCCTTGTCCTCACGACTCTCAAAATCACGACATACGAAACCCCAAAATGACAGGGCATGGGCAAGTTAAGAGGCTTCGGTATTTTGGCACCTAGGATACCTAGAGGCAAGTCCCTTGTACACGCCAATCCCAAAATCCCGATGGGTGAAATCCCAAAAGGACAATATGCAGATATGTTATGATATTTCAGCATTTTGGAAATTGGAATACTCAAGGGCATATTCCCTGGTACTCACAAGTTCTGAAATCCCGATGGGTGAAATCCCGAAAGGACAATACGTGGATATGTTATGATATTTCAGCATTTCGGAAATCATAATACTCAAGGGCATATTCCCTGGTACTCATAAGTCCCGAAGTCCCGATGGGTGAAATCCCGAAAGGAAAATACACGGATATGTTACGATATTTTGTCAATTTGGAAATCAGAATACTCAAGGGTGTATTCCCGGGTACTCGCAAGTCCTGAAATCCCGATGGGTGAAATCCCGAAAGGACAATACGCAGATATGTTACAATATTTCGTCATTTCGAAAATCGAAATACTCAAGGGCGTATTCCCTGGTACTCGCAAGTCCCAAAATCTCGATGGGTGAAATCCAAAAAGGACAATATGTGGATATGTTATGATATTTTGACATTTCAGAAATCGGAATACTCAAGGGTGTATTCCCTAGTACTCGCAAGTCCCGAAATCCCGACTTACGAAGTCCCCATATGGCATAGTGTGACTTGGATCTACGTTTTGGCATTTCGGTACCGAGACCTCTCGTCTGTGCATATCCCGAAATCCCGACATACGAAACCCTGAAATGAGCTTAGAAATGAATACCGGTTTTGGAGTTTCGGCTCCGAAGAAACCTAAGTGCGAGACCTCCTGTCTGCGCATATCCCGAAATCTCGACATGCGAAACCCCGAAATAATAATAGCAAGGATGAGATACAGTGTTTTGGTATTTCGGCACCTGGGATACCTAATGGTAAGTTTCTTGTGCTCGCCAGTCTCGAAAACTCGGTTTGCGAATTCTCGAAATGGGCTGAGTGATATATATGTACATGTATGTAGGATTCGGAGTTTTGGTTCCTGGGAAAACTAGGTGCGAGATCTCTTGTCGTTGCATATCACAAAATCCCGATGGAGGAAACCTCGAAACAGTGAAGCATGTTTAGAGCTGTCATTTTTGGAGTTTCGGCTCTCGGGAAACCCAGATGTGAGACCTCATGTCATCGCATCCCCCGAAATTCTGGTATGCAAAATCCCGAAGGGTAGAGTGCCTGAACTTAATCTAGTTCGCTGTTAATCGCGTTAAGTGGTTAGACCCATTTCAGATTTCGGCCCTTCGAAGGACAAGAGAGAAAGGGGAATACATGAACCGCAATTTCCCAAATCACGAAAGCCGACGAGAACCTCCCTGATAAGGCCTTTGGTCATAGCCGCCGATCATATGAGTGTGGTTAAGGGATAGCAGGGTCTGTATCAGGCCCCATAGGGATTTGGGGAATTCTGTTCCTCGGTGAAAAGAAGGAAAGAAAGCCAAAAATTTTCGATTCGCGTAGTGGGTATGTTAGAGGAGGCTACCTTGTAGCCTCACATCCCTTTCTCTACATCGTTGTAGGTGTCTTTGATCTTCTGTGCCAGGGCTCGGTCTGTAGCCTTCTCTAGATAAAATTCTTGCGGGTCTAGTCCCTGCATGCTCAATCTGGGGATCCTATGGATCAACGTCGAATCTATGGTGATGTGTCTCTCTAACCATAGATACCTTCCATGGAAGCACGACAATATGATCTTAACACACGCGTTAACTTCCTGGTGCCTTCCAAAATGTGGTATCTTCATCATGTTCAAGACATTGGACCTCGCGATGTCCATAGTCCATGGCTGGGGGATGATCTTCGACTTCTTCCTCTTGGTCTTGGTCAAATGTTTCTGAGGTGCGAGCATGACATAGCTCTTACGGTCTCCTAGGTTATAGTCATTGATCTTCAAGGTTGGAATCTTCTCCAACTACAGTCTAAATTCTTGTATTCCCTTTGGGAGGTATGCAGTGATCACTGTGTAGTCGAAGTCCCTCGAGACACTATCAAGACTCACCACACCGTCCAGAGGTGGGATGTAGTCAGCTAGGATGGATGGAATTATCTTCGCATTCACCAAGTCATCAAATGCTTGGTTCTTTTCTCGGTCACAAATTGGGATCCTCTAGATCCACGAGCAGTTGATGGGGAGGCTTGCACTCCTTGTGTCGATGAGGCTTGGATGTCTGTGAACATCACCTTCTCGGCCATGAGGTATATTATAATCTCTTCGAGAGATTTTTCTTCTGCGCTAATTGCGTCCGACATGCACACTCGAGATCTGATATCTCAGGTCGGTGAATAATACTCAATGTAACAAAATGGATGGTGAGGTCTTAATGATCACTGCATGAACTCAACTATTTCTTTGCGGGCTCGGATAATCACAATTGGCAAAACATTTCTTGGTGCAATGCTCGACGAGATAAATAGATATTGTTGTAACAATTTATTTCAGCGGGTCGCAAAGCCTTATTCAATGCAATTCCATCCGATATGGCATAGTCCCAACAATCCAATGGTGAACTTTCGGGCCATAAATGCTTTCCTAACCATTTAAGAGCATCGATTGAACGATCATATTACCTGCAATGGTCATATTGCTTCAGCATGGCGAAGTGACAATTTGTGCTATACTGATATTCCGGTGAAGTTCAAGTTATGGAAACTTTTCTTTTGCAAAGTATTCTCTGGAATTTCTTGCAATTTTTCTAACTTTGCCCTCTTCTTACTGAGCTTTCTGACCTTCTTTCCTGTGATCTGAATCACTGTTTTCCTCTTTCCATTATCATTCTTATATCCTTTTGGCATGATAACTTTTCACTGTGGAGGGTCTTTCATAGGGTTCAAGGGTAATACTTCTTCTCTTTCTGGGGTAGGTGCTCTACTCTCTTGTACATACAAGTGTCTCCAGTCTTCCTGTGTCCTTTCAACTTCGACATCCATATATTTGGTCTTTAGTAGCTTCGATTGGTTCTCTTTTTCTTCCAGTAAGTGTGATATTCTCTTAGCCATGAAATCTCTTAGTTCTTTCTTTTTTTTTTCTAGATCCACCTTTTCTTATTTCCTTCATATCTGATCTTTCTCAATCCAGGTTTTTCCTATCAAGATAGCAAATGGGGCATTGTTCTCAACAAAATTAACGATCTCAAATTTTTCTTCTGTCGAAGTGCCATGAGAACTCATAGATATCTCGGTAAGTCTTCCACATAGGGTTATCATTTTTCCTCTAAATAATCATTTTCCTCCTAATGAAGGAACCATAGCAGGGTTTCCCAAAATTTCCCAAGTTCTTTCTGTCATGATATTCACCTGTGTTTCCTCATCCAGGACACAGTCTATGTCGAAGTCTCTTATTCTTGTTTCTATGTACTATTTCTCTTTTAATACCTCTGATAAGTTGATATTTATATGGTCATTTAAGGTTTCTTTCATCTATAGTAATACAAGATATACAAGAATAGATATACAAGATATAGCATTTAACTTAACAAAGCACTTAGCATTTAACATTCATCAATAATTAACCCTTATTCACATCATAGATCCAAACCCTAATTACATAACAACACAATATTCTACCAGATATAACACATCTAAGCACTTAACACATGGAAAAAGATCAGATCTAGCATTTATTCACATCATTTAAGCACTAAGATATCATACTAGATTCATCTAAACATTCATTAATGCACTTAAGCTTAAATTATATACACAAGGCAATAACCAGAATGCACAAAGAAACCATAATACAAGATATACATGGTTCACCCTAGTGTGAGGCTACGCCCACCAACTCTTCTCTTGTTTATTATCTTCTCTCAATCTTCTACAAGAACAAAGCATCAAAACCCTACTCTGCAGAGGACAAGAGATCTACGCGCACCCCTCCAAATCATCCTTCCTTGAGCTAGGTTTAAGCACAAATCCTTCTTACTGTCTATACACAATCATCTTACAATCACTTGCACTTAGCTCTGCAAGTTCTTAACACATAGTATGCACTAAGCATCCCAACTATTTGCACTTTAGCACACTTGCCTCTTCCTACATCGCCTAGATATCTATTTATATATTACAAAATGGGCCCAAACATGGATAAACCCATGGGCCGACATACCATACCCGTTACATAAACCCTAATCCGAAAACTTCCCTAAAAAGGAGTCAAGATCCGGTGATCTTCACTTCGACTTGCACTCCTCCTTCGACCGGCCTATCGAAGTCCCAAAAGAGGTCAAACATGACCAAGGATATCCAAAACTTGGTCAAGGGCCAAAAAATACCTCGACAATGTGAAGGGATACATACTCATTGATATATGCTCGGATTGTCTCATCATTAAGCAAAGTGTCCAATTCTAGGAAAGTGAATCACATGTACCTCAACAACCGCATGCAGACACTTTTGTTCTTCCACCTGTCAGAGATGATGAGAATGAACATGTTGACGCTTCTTCACATGAGAGTTCTGATTCATAGGATTCAGATGATCCAAATATAGAGTTAGTAAATTTAGATGTAGAGTCAATGCATGCAGATGTTGATGCATAGCCAGAGAAAAGGCCCAAGTGGGCCAATACTACTCTTCAATATGAAAAAGATCTTTTTGGGGATCCATATAATACTAGGAGGACTCTATATGATTTCAAGGATCCTCCTCTTACACTCACTGCCAATAAACTAATGCCACCCAAGCATCTTTTCTTGGTTCATTCTTCATATCCACAGTCCTATGGCGAGGCTGCTGGAAATCTATTTTGGGAATCCTCCATGTAGGAGGAGTACAAATCCCTCCTTGAGAACTAGACTTGGGATATGGTTTCCCTTCCTTCAGGAAGGAAACTTGTCAGGTGCATATGGGTCTACAGGACCAAGAGTGCAACAGATGGACACATTAGTAGATATAAATCCAAGCTAGTTTCCAAAGGATTTCAGCAGGTGCATGGCATTGACTATGATGAGACCTTCTCTCTAGTAGAGAATATGGATTCCATACATTTGTCACTTTCCATTGTGTTAGCCAAGGGATGAGAATTCCATCAGATGGATGTGAAGAATGAATTTCTTCACTGTGATCTCTCTGAGGAGCTCTATATGGATCATACCCATGGATTTATGCAGGATTCATATTTGGTATGTTGACTGAATAAGTCTCTTTATGGGCTAAATAAGGATCCAAGGGTATGGTATGCCAATATGGACTCCTACCTTCTGTCATAGAACTTTGTATGTAGTAATTCAAACCCAAATATTTACATGCTCAGGACGATTGATTCACTTCTACTCCTAGTTATGTATGTTGATGATTTGTGATCACCGGTTGCTCAAATTCAGTGATTTTTGTAGTCATTAAAATTCTTCATGATATGTTCTTGATGATGGACATGGATCTGCTACATTTCTTCCTTGGACTCGAGATCTTCCAAGATTCATCAGGAATCAAATTGTCTCAGGCCAAGTATGCACAAGATCCACTTGAGAGATTTCACATGACAGATTGCAAGTCTACCCCGGCTCCTTTCCTATCAGGAGTTAGACTTGAGGATGGAAGGGGCACTCCACTGTTTTACAACACACTATAAAAACACCTAGTGGGGATCTTGTTGTATCTCACACACTCCAGAACGAACCTCTCCTATGTAGTTGGAGTAGTCTCCAGGTTCATGCAAGAGTCGCATGAGCTACATTGGAAGGTTGCAAAGCATATCATTCGATACGTATAGGCCACCATCACCTTTGGGTTTCACTATGAAACAAAATTTACATTGGACCTCGTCGGGTTCACTGATTCTTACTAGGATGGTGATAAAATTGATCGCATGTCCAAATCTGGTTACTCACTCAGTCTTGGTTCTGGTCCTATCTCTTGGTTGAGAAAGAAGAAGGTTGTTATTCCTCTATCTCCAGTTGAGGAAGAGTATAGAGGGGTAGTTAACATAACCATTCAGGCTATGTGGCTACAACATTTTCTCACTAATTTGGGAATTCATTTTCATCGGTCGATCGTCATCTGGTGTGACAACTATAGCACTATGAAGTTTTGCAGAGATCTGGTTCATAGGCAGTGGAAAAAGCACATCGAGATCCACATGCACTACATTCAGGACTTATTACACAAGGGGATCATCTATCTAGAGTTATGTCCTTCATCATAACAAACTGCAGACATATTCACCAAGACCTTCACTGAGCAGAAATTTCATTCTCTTTGTAGTTGTCTTGGAGTGAAGGACACATTTTCCTAGAAACTGTCAGTTCTTCATTTTATATACATTGTACTTTGAGGGGGGTTTTCCCTCTTTTCTCTTTTATTTCATTGTATATTTTATAGTTTGGTACCTAACATGGCCTCGTTGTTGGGTCCCATTCTTTATTTTCACCATAGAGATGTTCAGGGGGGGTGTTGGAGATACTTCACACACACCTATGATTTATTTTTCCTAAGGTTTTCCCTATGTTTATTAGACATTATTTAGTCTCCTATAGTTTATGGAGAATATTCCTCCAGGAGAAATTCTCTTCAGTTCACACTTCAGTTTGATCAATTGAGTCAAGTCTAGATGCCACATTGGGATTATCACCATGCATCATTGGGATAATCACCAACTAATGGACATTGTCCTTGAGATCAACATCAGACTAACACATTACTCATGATTTCCTAATATCATCCTCACTTCACTTTTTTTCATTCAATTAAATGAAGATTAAGATACTAGTTAACTCAGACTATGTGGCAGTTCACTCTTGTAACTGCCTGACAGATAGACTAGGTGGCAGTTTACTCCCATAATTGTTGGTGTGTGTCCAGATTACTCTAGACCACCACTATGGCGCATTCAATTCTCCTCCAATGCACATTAGTTGAGTTATACTGATTATATCATGTTTAAATTATCATTCATTCATTTTGGTTAATGAGAATTCTTCCATTCTTTCTCTCTTGCTTCTCTTTTCTCATATTTTCTCTGCAAAAATTGTGTATTTCATTTGCTAGCTAGATAGAATATTTACATGTTCAACATATTTACACATATACTGGCCCTTTCTAAATCACCTACATGGAAGTGAAGTCTCACCCAAGGTAACTATTTGGGCGACATGAACCAAGTTTTTTAGGCATGTGCACTGCGCTTACAATAAATACAACATATTATATACTCAATCTATCATATCCGCTCTATAGTGCATGACTCTTTCTCTGCAAAATATTTCCCAAACCCTAAGTAAATATTCTCACTCGTAATAAAAATAATCTATCTTTTTCAGTAGCCTATTCATCCCCAACCCATTACATATTTATACATAGAGTTAGGGCTTAAAATCCTAATAGTTTATCCCAAAACCCTAATATGTCCCAGTTTTTTCCTTCTTTTTCACCAATATGTTTCTTTTCCTTCGTTTATATCTTCATGTTGCTTTTCCTGCTTTTACGCCTTCCTGTTGCTTTTCATTGCTTCTTTTGTGTGCTCTTTGACTTCTTCTTTGACCCTGCAAACTGCTCCCTTTTCTTATTTTGTACATTCTCTTCAAAACTTAGTTATTCAACATTCTTGTCCAACAAGGGCAATTTCTAACAACATAGTGACATAGAATAGGGAGCACGTAGCTCCAAAGGTTGATAAACTTAGAGGGACTCGACCTTCAGGTTTAGGTGGGAAGGAGCATCCTTCCAAGCTAGTCAAGAAGGACTCATGGTACGAGATGTCCATGAAGGATGCTCGAAAGAAGGATACCTCTAGGAGCATGGTCAGAGGTAGTAAATATTCAGAGACAAGTCAGACCATCGTGGTAGCAATAACTTCATTTTGAGAGGAAGAAACCAATCAAGTGTATTGAAGAGAAGGAATGTTAGTATATTTAGTAGCGAAGATAGAGCCAACTCTAGGTGGGAGAAGTACCTTCCTCTCTAAGAGGGAGCGTTGATGTTTTTGGTAGCATCAGACAAGTACTTCCACAAAGGCATGTGTTTTGCATGTGGAAGTTGTTGAAAATATTCTAGTCTTGAGTTTATTTTATTTAAAGGGAATTAATTGAAGTGATATTGTATTTATTAGAGAATTGAGTTATTTAAGGAAATGTTTAGAATGAAACGTGTATTTTAAATCTTAAGTGATTATGAGAAGTAATATCGATTGTAGATCACTTTGGAGATTAGAAATAGATTGTAAATCATGATTATAAAATAAAGGCTAGGATAAGGAGGAAGACACTTGTGTTGAGGGAGTCAACACGATCAAGACTTTTGACAAGAGGTTGTGGTCAAGAGACCTGGTGAGAGTCCAAGGTTGAGGATAGCAAAGAAGGAATTTTTCTAGTGTAAGGAGTGTAGGAGCGAAGATAGACTTTTTCTTACACTAGAGTGAGGATATCTTACTAGTAGGGTGAAGATATTTCATCCAAGTATTTATGAGAGGGTTGGATCACAAAGTATTGTGATTCAATATCCTAGATAGGTGGAGAAGGACATTCATCTAGAGGTCATAGAGGTCAATGAGGAGAGAGAGTAGAGGCATCCATAGGTGGATTTCAGAGGGATAATCTAGAGGAAAGAAGTGTGTCATACGAAGCTTGACATATGGACTTTCTGTATGCATCTGTGAGTCATAGTTGAGGTAGTCGTGGATATCCATGGGTTAGAGTGAAAAAAGTCAAAAATATCCATGAGTGATAGAAGGGAAAGTCACGGATTTGGGGGAAAGTATGCCAAAATTGTCATACAAAATATCAACTCTTTCTAGTTTTTTCCGCAGTGTATAATTCTCTCAGTGGTCCATTTTCCCTATTATGGGATCCTTGATTTGAACTTAATAAAATCATAATTGGACTGGTTTTATTTCTGAGTTTTTTCCATGGGTTTAACAAGAAATATTGGTGTTCTTATCTTCTTGATTTGGTTTCCTTGTTTATGCTTCCGCAACATGTTCAGTTGAATATTTTAGTAGTGTATTATTGATTTGTGAGATGCTAATCTAATTGTAGTAAGGAAATCACTAGATAACAAAGTTCCTAGGTGCTAGAGTAAGAATTGTTTTTCAACATGGTATTAGAGTTGAGGCTTTGAAGGAAAGAGGGAGCCTAGTCTCTAAATGGAGGAAACCAATTGGACAAATATTATCAGGTAAATAACCAACAAGGGAAATCAAAGGAAAAATGTTTAGGGAAATAAAAGTATCGGGCATAAAAACCATTTTTTGCAGGTATACGGAGGCATCTGCGATTCACAGTGTAGACAATTGTAGACATCCACAGATCACATAAGGAAAATTTGTGGATATTTGCGAGTGAAAGAAGAAAAATTCATGGATGGGACATACAAGAGAGTACAATGTAGTTTTAGTAAGGGGTTATGATCTCAGATATTGAATATGGTGAACACATTGAAGATTGAGGATAGGTTAGAAGGGGAAACAAACTTTCAGGATTGAAGGGAAAGGATTCTTCTTCTATTAGAGGAGAATGACCTAAAATATTATGTTGAGGATGTGGTTGGAGCACCTACTGATCCAGAGGAATTGGAAGTTCACAAGAAGAAGGAAGTGAAGGCCATGCATATGTTTCTAGAATTGGTGAAGGATCACTTGATTCTGCACATTTTTGAGAAGAAATATGTCAAGGAAATGTATGATACTTTGGTGAGTTTATACCAAAACAAGAATATAGGAAGGTTACTACATTTGAAGATCCAACTTCAATTTGTTAGGATGTCCAGCGAGGAAACAATATTTGATTATCATGTGAAGATTACATAGATTTGATATCAGCAAGACAATACATGATGCTAAGTTGGTGAATGTAGTGTTGACAGGTCTTCCAAAGTCTTGGGAACCTTTTGTATACGGGATCTGTGCACAAGAGATAGTTCTAAGGTTTGATAGACTATCGACTAATTGTATTTAGGAGGAGAGTTGGTTAGATTCTATGTATGTTTTGAAGAGGAGACATGATGAGCAATTTTCTCTTTCCATCCAAGAAAGGAAGGGAAAGTTCAAGAATATTTCCAGTGGAGATTCGACTACTCAATATGGAAAGAAGAAGAAGGACAAGAGAAAAGTCAAGTGCTTTGTATGTCACAAGTTTGGAAATTGTGTAGGGAAATTTCCACACACGAATAAAGGAGGAAATGAAATGCATTCAAAGGTAGATGCATCAATAAATACTCAATTGGATGAGTTTGTAAGAAGTTTGAATAGACAAATTTCTTATTTATTTCCCATACTTCCTTGGGAACTATATCAAATAGTGCATGGTTGATAGATAGTGGAGCCACATTTCATATGATAGGAGCATGAGAGGTATTCAAGAGCTTCATAGATTTTGACTCAAAGATGGATATGCAATTTGGTATGGGGACCAAGCATGGAGTGAAGGGATTTGGAGCAATGTCATTCCAGATGGAGTCAGGATGCACATTGAGAGTGAAGGATGTGCTATGGGTGCTAGAACTCAAGGTGAGTGTGATCTCAGTCTCAATGATTGATAAGAAGGGATTTGACGTAGAATTATAGGAGGGAAAGACACTAATCATGCCTAGAGGATCTAGCTCAAATAAAGAAGTTTTCTTTGGAGTTAGAGAGAGAAACTTGTATAGGATAAAGGGACACCCTATGAGAGAAATTTCCAACAACATAGTGATAGATAACATGGAGTAGGTAGCTCTGAAGGTTGAGAAACTCAGAGGGAGTCATCCTTTAGGTTCAGGTGGGAAGGTGAAGCCTTCCAAGTTAGTCAAGGAGTCATGGTACGAGATGGCCATGTAGGATGCTCAGAAGAAAGAGACTTCTAAGAGTGTGTTCAAAGGTAGCATATCTTCAGAGACAGGTCAGGCCATCATGGAAAGGATAGCTTCTATGTAAGAGGGTCCAACCAATCAGGTGTATTAGACAACAAACATGGTAGTAGATTTGATAGAAAAGATAGAGCCAACTCCAGGTGGGAGAGGTACCTTCCTCGCTAAGAGGGAGCGTTGATGTTTTTGGTAGCATCGTATATGTACTTCCACATAGGCATGTGTTTTGCATATGGAAGTTGTCAAAAATGTTCTAGTCTTGATTTTACTGTAGTTAAAGGGATTTAATTAAAGTAATGTTGTATTTATTAATGAATTGAGTTATTTAAGGATATTCTTAGAATGTAACATGTAATCTAAATATTAAGTTAGTGTGAGAATTAATCTCAACCGTAGATCACTTTGGATATTAGAAATAGATTGTAACTCATGATTATAAAAGAAAGGCTAGGAGAAGGTGGAATACATTTGTGTTGAGGGAGCCGACATGGTTGGGACTTTTGATGAGAGGTATAGGTCAAGAGACTTGGTGAGAGACCAAGGTTGAGGATAACAAAGAAATAATTTATCTAGTGTGAGGAGTGTAAGAGAAAATGAATTTTTCTTACACTAGAGTGTAGAGATATCACTGGTAGGGTGAAGAGAGTTCATCCAAGTATTTATGAGATGGTTGGATCACAAAGGATCATGATTCAAGATCTTAGATAGATTGAGAAGGACATCCATCTAGAGGTCATAGAGGTCAAGGAGGAGAGAGAGAAGAGGAAACCGTAGGTGGGTTTCAGAGGGAGAATCCAATGGAAAGAAGTGTTTCATATGGATCTTGACATACATAGTTTCCACACACATCCGTGAGTCTCAATTGAGATAGTCATGAATATATGTGGGTCATAGTGGGGAAAGTCGTGGATATATGTTGGTTGTAGAACAAAAAAATTTTGATTTTTGGTAACGCGTGCTAGAACTACTGTACAATAGGTAAGCTCTTGCTAGGTTTTTCTACAATGTATAATTCTCTCAGTGGGCCATTTTCCCTGTTAGAGGAGCCATGATTTAAACTTAATAAAATAATCATTGGACTGGTTTTCCTTCTAGGTTTTTCCAAGTGTTTACCCAAAAATATTGGTGTTCCTATGTTCTTGATTTGGTTTCCTTCTTTATTCTTCTTCTGTGTGTTCAGTTGAATATTTCAGTAGTTTATTATTCTTTTGTTAGTTGCTAATATGATTGTAGTAAGCAAATCACTATATAACAAAGTACCTAGGTGATGGAGTATGAATGTTTTTTCAATAGAGAGAATGGGAGAATGAGGATGTGGAAAACCATGCCATGCAGTATATGGAGGCCATGAATTCCCTCTAAAATTGAGGATTGACAAAGTTTTTTACCGCTTTGAACATGTGAGAAAAAACGCAGTTACTGCAAATGTTGATATGATACTAGGAATGAGAGTGGCATTCATTCATCATAGATGATGAACCATGTTATCACCCAAAAGTTTCTCACCTAGACCAAATTGCTAGGAATACCAAAATACACCATGTACTGTATGGTTATCCCATGTTTACACCATCTTTTCCATCATTACCACTAAAATAACTTACAAAACCACTTTTCCTAAAGTTATTTTCATTTAATAAGAGTCATAAATCATGTTTATGACTTTTTCCTCTTTAATTTATCCAAAAAATTAAAATAATAAAGTAATGGTTAAACTTGATTTGGTCAACTAATCATATTTTATTATTTTTACCCTATCAAAGACAAACACTATTTTTTTTTTAAAATTCAATAGTTTTTCTCCATTTTCATGGTTAGATATGTTGAGAGTGCACATCATAGTCTAATTATAATCCATCCATTTTCACCCTCTAACTCTCATTTTGCTCTCATTTTCCCTCATTGTAGGATTTTAACTAGTGCCGTAATTGTTGCATCCATATACAACTAAAGGAGGAAAGGAGAAAAAAAAACAAAAACACACTTTGGGAAGAAAACAACCCTCCCAACGGGAGGCCACCAGAGGATCCAAGTATTCTAGATCCATCTCTACAAGCGTATTCATATATGTCATGTTAATTGGGCATGATATTTCTTTTATTCTTTGCATATATTGTTCTTTGTGTCTACATTATTTTGCATGTATTTTATTCTTATTGGATAGCATATATCTTAGAGTATATTTATTTCATTGGAAACTAGGGTTTTTAGTTTTATAACCCCATTTTTTTGTAGCTTTGTTACAACCACACAGTTTGTTTATTTTCTCACCCTTCCTGCAAAATCACACCAACAAACCACTCTAGTTATAAGTGGAGGATATCTAATTCATCACATGTTTATCTTGGAACTAGTGTTATCGAATGGTTTTCCACCTTAGTAGCTGATATGCATGTGATTGGATTTTACCCCTTAATATCCCCCCTTTCTTGCATGGCCTCACCCAAAAAATTGAAAAATTATTGTCCAGACAATCCACTCGCTAGTATTTCCTAGTAAAGGTACGAGTGATCACACCTTTCCTTCAGGGAAGGCATGCGTGCATCTTAATGTGACAAAAAATATAAAAACGATGGAGATTATGCTMTGTTGAGTGGGTTTTATGGGAAACTTAACTCAATAAYTCCATAAAACCTATAGAAAACTGGCCTCAACCATATTGAAATGAATAAAAAGAGACCTAAGGGAGGAATCAAGGTATAAGCATTGTTATTAGGCTAGATTAATAATATTTCCCTTATAATCCAAGCCATTACTCACGAGGTTCTTATGGCTTACAWTTTTTAATAACCCTCTATTTCCCAAATTTCATTTCCCATTTGCATCAATAAGGCCTAAGGTCCCTTGATATTTGTCCTATCTGCAAGGAGAAGAATGCTAGATTTTTTGYAGTCCCAAGAGGCTCGTGATTGGAGGAATCTAAAAGGAGGTTATAGATAATTCCATGAACAAAATCATGTACATGATTTGTATTACTATTCTAATTAATAAAATGAAGATATATCTTCTTTCCCTCCCCTAAATTTTGATTTGTTTATTTTGATTTCAATCTCCTTTCAATATTTATTCAAGGAACTAATTTGTTTGATTAATTTACTTAGATTAGTTATTTTGTATTCACTTCATTTCTTCCAATTAGTCTTGAAGAGGTTACCATATAATTGTTAAACTTAAGGGATGCTAAGACCTCTATACTAGTGTCAATAACACCTGATTTTGGTAAATTATTTATAGTGTAACGTGATGCATTAGGGTAAGGAATTAGATAAATATTAATGCAACAAAAGAAGCCATTGTATTTTGAAAGTGAACAAATCAATGTAAAATATTTGGTGAAATCTACTTATGAAAAATAAATGTTGAATTATGTACATGCAATAAATAAATGGAAACAATATCTCATTGAAATGAATTTTGAAGTAAATATGCACCATGAAATCCTAAAATACTATTTGGAGAAAAGGTTGTCTTCATAGGAGCAACAAAAATGTGTAGAAAAATTTCAAGGGTTTGATTTTGAAATAATCTAAAAAAAGGAAGGATAATGTCATGTAGAATAATCCCTATCAATAATAGAATATCCATCCATTTTTTAATTTATTACATCTACAATTGTTGGGTTCTTGGAAGAATCCTAAGGAAAAATGGAACAAGAAACTAATAATGCACAATGCAAGGTGGGAAATCCTAGCATATATGGTAGTTTCAAGGTCATTATCTATTAGAATGGATAAATGTGGACCAATGTGATGAAAAATGCCACTTAAGTGACCTTAGAAATTTGTTGCATTTGAAACAATGCAAGTGCAATCTGAAATGGGAACATTAGGCATAAAAAATTACAAAATAGCTTATAAAAATGGTCAAAAATAATTTTGAACTATACAAAAGTGGGTAAAAGCATAAGATATAGGTCAAAAAATTACTTTTATCAAGACATTGTGACATTTTAACCAAAGATTTTTTTTTAAATAAAAAAACCCTCAAGCATTAGGCAGAGATTGCATGAGATTCCACCACCGAAATTGAGCTTTGTTTGGTCCGGGTAACTCATCATCCCTTTTTCTTTCAATTCATCCATTTATTCTTTCATATGAGTGATTTTTTGGTTGATGGAGACCTTTCCAAGTTAAGGAAATGGACACCCACACCTTTCCTTCATGTGGCGCATGAGTATAAGGCGCTACTCACGCCTTACATCAACAGCATGAATGATTGCATGTACCTGTCCTCATGGAAAGGCACGAGTGCCCCTAAAAATGGTGTAGACATTTTATGAAAGATCATAGAACCTTCCAGGAAATGTTTTAAACTTCAACATCTCTCTTGAAAAATTAATATGTATATCATGTGGAGATAATGGGAGCATGAGGATGTGGAAAAGCATGCCATGGAATATATGGAGGCCATGAATTCCCTCTAAAATTGAGGATTGACGAAGTTTTTAACCACTTTGAACATGTGAGAAAAAAAAGTAGTAAAAAAGTAGTTACTGCAAATGTTGATATGATACTAGGAATGAGAGTGGCATTCATTCATCATAGATGATGAACCATGTTATCACCCAAAAGTTTCTCACCTAGACCAAATTGCTAGGAATACCAAAATACACTATGTATTGTATGTGTATCCCATGTTTACACCATCTTTTCCATCATTACCACTAAAATAACTTACAAAAGCACTTTTCCTAAAGTTATTTTCATTTAATAAGAGTCATAAATCATGTTTATGACTTTTTCCTCTTTAATTTATCCAAAAAATTAAAATAATAAAGTAATGGTTAAACTTGATTTGGTCAACTAATCATATTTTATTATTTTTACCCTATCAAAGACAACCACTATTTTTTTAAAAAATTCAATAGGTTTTCTCCATTTTCATGGTTAGATACGTTGAGAGTACACATCATAGTCTAATTATCATCCATCCATTTTCACCCTCTAACTCCCATTTTGCTCTCATTTTCCCTCATTGTAGGATTTTACCTAGTGCCATAATTGTTGCATCCATATACAACTAAAGGAGGAAAGCAGAAAAAACCACAAAAACACACTTTGGGAAGAAAACAAACCCTCCCAACGGGAGGCCACCAGAGGATCCAGGTCTTCTAGATCCATCTCCACAAGCATATTCATATATGTCATGTTCATTGGGCATGCCATTTCTTTTATTCTTTGCATATATTGTTCTTTGTGTTTACTTTATTTTTCATGTATTTTATTCTTATTTGATAGCATATATCTTAGAGTATATTTATTTCATTCGAAACTAGGGTTTTTAGTTTTATAACCCCATTTTTTTATAGCTTTGTTACAACCACAAAGTTTGTTTATTTTCTCACCCTTGCTGCAAAATCACACCAACAAACCACTCTAGTTATAAGTGGAGGATATGTAATTCATCATAGGTTTATCTTGGAACTAGTGTTATAGAATTTGTTGCCACCTTAGTAGATGATATGCATGTGATTGGATTTTGCCCCTTAATATCCCCCCTTTTTTGCATGGCCTCACCCAAAAAATTGAAAAATTATTGTCCAGACAATCCACTCGCTACTCTTTCTCAATAAAGGTGCGAGTGATAACCCCTTTCCTTCAGGGAAGGCAAGAGTGCATCTTGATGTGCCAAAAAATATAAAAACGATGGAGATTGTGCTCTCTTGAGTGGGGTTTATGGGAAATCTAACTCAATAACTCCATAAAACCTGTAGAAAAATGGCCTCAACCATATTGAAATGAATAAAAAGAGACCTAAGGGAGGAATCAAGGTATAAGCATTGTTATTAGGCTAGAGTAATAATATATCCCCTATAATCCAAGCCATTACTCATGAGGTTCTTATGGCTTACATTTTTTAATAACCCTCTATTTCCCAAATTTCATTTCCCATCTGCATCAATAAGGCCTAAGGTCCCTTGATATTTGTCCTATCTGCAAGGAGAAGAATGCTAGAGTTGTTGCAGTCCCGAGAGACTCATGATTGGAGGAATCTAAAAGGAGGTTACAGATAATTCCATGAACAAAATCATGTACATGATTTGTATTACTATTCTAATTAATAAAATGAAGATATATCTTCTTTCCCTCCTCTAAATTTTGATTTGTTTATTTTGAATTCAATCTCCTTTCAATATTTATTCATGGAACTAATTTGTTTGATTAATTTACTAAGATTAGTTATTTTGTGTTCACTTCATTTCTTCCAATTAGTCTTGAAGAGGTTACCATATAATTGTTAAAATTAAGAGATGTTCAGACCTCTATACTAGTGTCAATAACGCCTAATTTTGGTAAATTATTTATAGTGTAATGTGATGCATTAGGGTAAGGAATTGGATAAATATTAATGCAACAAAAGAAACCATTGTATTTTGAAAGTGAACAAATCAATGGAAAATATTTGATGAAATCTACTTATGAAAAATAAATGTTGAATTATGTACATGCAATAAATAAATGGAAACAATATCTCATTGAAATGAATTTTGAAGTAAATATGCACCATGAAATCCTAAAATACTATTTGGAGAAAAGGTTTTCGTCATAGGAGCAACAAAAATGCGTAGAAAAATTTGAAGGGTTTGATTTTGAAATAATCTACAAAAAGGAAGGATAATGTCATGTAGAATAATCCCTATCAATAATATAATATCCATCCATTTGTTATTGTATTACATCTACAATTGTTGGGTCATTGGAAGAATCCTAAGGAAAAATGGAACAACAAACTAATAATGCACAATGCAAGTAAGGAAATCCTAGCATATATGCTAGTTTCAAGGTCATTACCTATTAGAGTGGATAAATGTGGACCAATGTGGTGAAAAATGCCACTTAAGTGACCTTAGAAATTTGTTGCATTTGAAACAATGCAAGTGCAATCTAAAATGGGAACATTAGGCATCAAAACTTACAAAATAGCTTATAAAAATGGTCAAAAATAATTTTGAACTATACAAAAGTGGGTAAAAGCATAAGATATAGGTCAAAAAATTACTTTTATCAAGACATTGTGACATTTTAACCAAACCTTTGTTTTTAGATTAAAAAATCCTCAAGCATTAGGCAGAGATTGCATGAGATTCCACAACCAAAATTCAACTTTGTTTGGTCTAGGTAACTCATCATCCCTTTTTATTCCAATTCATCCATTTATTCTTTCATATGTTATTTCAATTCATCCATTTATTCTTTCATATGAGTGTTTTTTTGGTTGATAGAGACCTTTCTAAGTGAATGAAATGGAAACCCACACCTTTCCTTCATGTGGCACATGAGTATAAGGCCATACTTACACCTTACATCAGGAGCATGAATGATTACTTGTACCTGTCCTCATGGAAAGGCACGAGTGCCCCTAAAAATGGTGAAGAAATTTTATGGAAGATGCTAGAACCTTATAGGAAATGTTTTAAACTTCAACATCTCTCTTGACAAATGGATATGTATATCAAGTGGAGATAATGGGATCATGAGGATGTGGAAAACCATGCCATGGAATATATGGAGGCCATGAATTCCCTCTAAAATTGAGGATTGACGA
>SNQJ01S0161067.1:14572-36210 GCA_010110895.2 Picea sitchensis | reverse complement strand
TATGTCAGTTGAATGACAATTACTATGTGCGTGACCCTACACTACTCAGACGATTCCTATGGGTACGACTTTTGGAATGACAATTTTATTTTATTACTTATCATCACATACCTAGGAGTTCTAATTATGTATCTGATGCATATGCTAATTTTGTTTTAGATTGTAATTTTTCACATAACTAAAGAAAAGAAAAAATTCTCATCAATGTACACATTGTAACATAAGTAAATCCAAATAACCATGTTTTTCTATATATTTCAAAAAATATGATGTTTATGGTACAAAATTGGGGCTAAAACCCTCAATATACATATACATGCGATTGTAGAATAGTCATGACATATATTCTTGTGGATTTGGATGAGTGTCATGATAGAAAACTACGGTGTTTGTGATATTCAAAAATATTCGTACCCAAGCATGGGGCACACCAACCACTTGTCATTGCATAGCCTCTGACAGATCCTCTACCTAAACCCTATGAATCCTCTGTGTCAAACGAGATAGGTTTCCCTACAAATTTTGATCGACTCTCTGGATCCCCTCTCGCTGCCTTATCTCCCTGGTGCCTCCGATGATGTCCTGGATGTCCGTCCAACCATCGTGGGCCTACTTTTGCATCACATACATGTCTAATTAGTACTTAACATCATCCAAAAATATCTTTTTTTTCCTATACAAAAATACAAAAAAATGAAATATTTAAATAACTTTGACGTACCTATGTCTTTGTAGGCAAACCCTGGTGGTAATGGCATGTTAGTATCTCCTCTGAAGTCAATCCCTATGTAAGGGTAGTCATCCAAAGAGATCACGTACTGTCTTCACCTGAAGAAGAATTCATCATTGTAGGGTGTTGGCACCCTACCTCCCCCTTTCCACCTCATCACCTCGGTCTACCATGCCATGGTTGGACCTTGAGGTCCATGCAGAATAATCTCAAATCTAGGTCCCAATATTGAAACCTGCTCGAAGAAAAAGATACATTGGATAGAAGTAAAACCAAAGTTCCTTTTACTACCCTATTTTCATTCTATCAATTGTCTCTTCATGTTATCCAATAGAGAGGTGTACCATTCATAAACTGTGGGTCTCAAGCACTCCACTGAGTAGAACATAAATGGCCTCAATGCCTAGTGCAAAGAGGTCGATCTTGTGATCCATGTCAAAACAAGGACAACAATATTGAGGCTAATATTTTTTATCTCTCTAATGGGGAGTTTTATCCAAACCTTCTCAGTCCTTAAAATTCAATGAGAATCTATGTATTCCTTGATTTTCATGTCGCTCCTAGCTCCCCAAGATTTTAGGTTGATCACCTCACCCTAACGTGACAATCCTGTCAAGAAATAAGTGTCCTCAACTTCAATATTTAATGGTTTTTCATCAAGGTTGAATCTCTCACCATCTAGATCCCAGTAATCCATGAGAAACTGTAGCAATATCACGTAGGCCCTCATACCTTTGAGAGCCCAAAAATTATATAGACCACATATTTTCAAGGCCATTTGGGCCCCTGGATATTTCTCCACTGCAACATCTACCTCCTCATGTTCTCTTTCTCTCTACTTTATCACCATCTTGGAAGAGACAAACCCTTTGTTGAGTTAGAAACCACTAAAAAAAATTATTTATAGACATATATATGATATGTAGTGTACACAGTCGCATATATGGTTGTTTATATGCTGGTTGTTGTTTAAATAGCCACGTATAATCATGTGTATATGCGACTTGATAAATTGTTTCTCGCGTACACCTAAAGTTTCAAATTGCATCCTAAATAACTTAAAAATGGAACGTAATTACAAAATATAGTCAATGAAAAGAAAGAGGAGAGGAAGATGAGTTACCTAGTCTAGACAGTCATCGATTCCATCGCTCGTAGATCCTGTAATCACCAGTTGAAGTTCAAAGGTAATTTGGTCCAAAATCCACTATTTGGGTAAAAATTACAAATTGTATAGTACTTTTTTTTTTACTATTTATAGAAAATTTTAACCCACTTTGCATAGTTTCGGACAACATTTTGGCCTAATGGACTAATACAATAGTGGATTGAGTTGGTTTTTGTAGTTTTATCCAGGGAGTCTTGCGGTTTTCAACGCCATGTTGCTCGTTCGTAACTTTGGACATGTATTTTCGTTACCCAACATATAGGATAGGTTTCCATCCATCATGAACACTTGCATCATCCTATGACTGTCACTCATATGCCTTAGGTACGAACCCATTTTATAGTGAAACATAACCTTCTATTTGCAACTATAAGTGTCATTATCGAATGGTAGAGACTTACCAAGCATGCCTACCCTATTTATATACTCGGCTTCATTCGGTGCCCATGCAAAGATATGTTTCGTAGGACTGGGAGTCCTTGATGCAGGAACATCGCTCCACTTCAGCATGTGCCAGCTGATTAACATGCATGGTGCAAATTCAATAAAGGGAAAGGCGTCACCCTCTCATTTTGCCTCAAAGAATCAAAAGTGTGATCCAGGCATTTAATGAGGACAAGCTGGAAGAGCCAAGTTGTGAATCCACACAAGATGGAGATAAGGTTTCCATTAAGTGGTTGACGATAGGAGGGATCTACATCTGATTTGGAGCATATTTAAATCATTGTGATTTTCCCATTAGATAGGAATTTTGAATGGTAATTTGAGACCACTAGTTTATCTTGCAAGGGAAGCTCAATGAGCCCCTCTTCTATAAAACGTTGTATTGTATGCATGATAGAGGTTTTTGAAGTTTGATGAAAAATCATTGTAAGTGAAGTAGAAGGAGGTTAGCTAAGATAGAGTTAGCTAGAGGAGATAAATGCAGAGAGTCGAGACGCAATTGTAGCTCGAACTCCACTATTGTAATTTTACATTCTACCATTAATAGAAAAATGATAGTTTTTCCTGTTTTCAATTTCTGTGTAATGGGTGTTTTGTTATGAATGTCATTTGTATGCATTTGAGTTGTAGATGAATGTTAGAGATCATCAACAGGGATAGAGATACAACTTTATATCGGTGAGTGTGTTGAATTATATCTAGTTCTCTAGGATAAGTGCAAGGAGTGTGTGACAGAGAAAGGAAACCCTGTGAGACGACACGAGGAGTGCATGTATGAACTCAGTGGAGTCAGAAGAGAGGTTTCCAGGAGGGCATACCAGATTAATTCATAGACTCATGGAGAAATTTGAAGGTGGTTAAGTACCTTGGAAAGAAAAACTGTGTGGGAGGAAGCACAGTTTAGGGTTACGGAAGACTCTGAAACACTCTTCCATGAAGGCATCGAGTCGGTGTGAAGACGCATGATACCAACACACTTGGATGTGTTGGAACAATATGAGAAAGGAAGGCTTTGCAAGAGTGCATCGACAAAGGAAAGGATATGCCTTAACCCTTCCGTAAAGATAAGGGAGAAGCCATCGAAGAATGGATCTGAGTGCAAGGAGTGTTCCCAAAATACTGTAAGTCTATCTTACAATATTAGGAGGAAGAGAGGGAAGATTCCAAGAGGGAATGAGTAATTTCACAAAGGAACGGTGAATTTTGAAGGTTTTCAAGCCAAGCAAAGTCGCAAAATATTCTATGTAGAACTCTGCAAGGAGTGCAGAAGGACATAGAGAACAACCTAAGTCTCGAATAGAAAGAGTTTGCACTAAGTGTGAAAAAAGGGGTCGAGGAATTTCCAAAGTCCCAAAGGCCAAAAAATTATCCATCGTCAGAGGAGACAGGTGGCATAAGATCGAGAGGTTCAAGGATAGGAACTTCAGAAGGTTTTCCAGGAGCAAACAAAGATCTTCACTAGGCCGAGAGGTGTGAAGTGATTATGGACCGTTGGATCCTGAGGGAACACAAAATAGATCCATGCAGTTCAGGATAAGTCAAGGAGAGAATACTCGAGGCGTTGAGAAAATAGAGGACTCACAAATTCCAAAATCATGAGTTTATCACAACCATTGATCACGAGAGGAACGTGGATTGGTCCTGAAGAATTCACTGATGTGGGAATCGAAAAAAGTGAGAAATATTCTCACGAAAGTTTCAAAGTACAGAAGCACGAAGGGATATGGACCACAATAGAGGTTTGTGGTCACACCAAGGAGGGAGTCTAGAATAAAGATCTAACATTGTTGGCGTTAAATATATAAAGCATCAAGGAGAGGGTATACGGGTGCCACATAACCTGTGCCAGAAGAAGGAAGGACCTGTGATAGAGGTTTATGGTTCCAAGAGAAATCTAAGGAGTTGCTCCAACTCAAATATTGAATGATCCTAGACTAGGAGGTCAAGGAGCCCTTTGGGGGAGAAGAGGGTTTGTTCCAGAAGTGGTATAAGATCTTGATTTCTCTCAAGAAGAGAGAAGGAGATACAAGAGATATTTTGATACCAGAACTGGTATCATAGGTTGATTTATCTCAAGAAGAGAGAATGAGATACAAGAGATACTCTCATACCAAAAGTGGTATGAGAGCTAATGAAGAACTGATTTCTGTAAGTAAGAAGGACAAATTGCAATGCTCTATTGAGGTTGTTGCAAGGTGTGCGACATATGTTAAATAGCTAGGTGGGTTGCAGGTGAAGCGAGATGGCCATTGGAAGTCATGAGCACAATGAGGGGAGAGTATACCCACATAAAATAATAGTGGATATAGACAAGGAGCTCAGTGAAATATGATCCCATATGGAGAATCTAGAATTCAAGATGCACCAGGAGGTAAGGGTACATTGGAGGTATGAGTGACCCTTGAAGAGGACAACTAAATTCCATGTTCAGAAGATGTTGGCCAAAAGACATCAAAAAATGTTAAGGAGGTAGATGAGGCATGTTGGAAACCTCAGTGATGAAGGAAGGAGATATCGCAGAGGTGTCATAGGTTTCCAGGTGGGAAAGGAGAAGGGATTAGTGGATCTCATGGATTGCCAGGTTGGCAGAGGAAACATCCCAATTTTCTAAGTTTGCAAGGGAGGAGAGATGATCTCAATTGAGAGTTCACGTCAGCAGGGGGAGTTGACAGATGAGGAAGAGGCAGAAGAAATACCTCACTCAAAGGAAGATTCACACATAATTGTGAGTCGTGTGAATGAAGACAATGAGAAGTTAAAAACTTTCGCCATCAAGAAAAAGGATTAGAGGACCGTTTTGATCATTGGAGGAGTTGAGATATTCCTTCCAAGCGTCTGAGGAGAGGATAGCGTAGATTTTATAGATGCAATAGAAGGACAACAAGATGAGATTGTCTTGAAGGAGGAGGAACAAATACTGAAGTCTATCCAAATAGAGGAACGCTCGGTTGAGTTACTCACTCAATGGGAATTGGAGTTAAAGGAACTGGAGGATTGGTTGGATAGTCCAGAACCATAAGGTGTCTTCCATAAGAGGTCTATGCCTGAGGAAACACACCATCACGAGTTGCAGCTGGAGGAAGCTCAAAAGAAACTAGCCGAAGGACTGACGTGAGTTGATCTATCAGAGGTAGTAGTTGAGAAGAAGCCCAGTGATTAGGAGACTGCATAAGTGGAGGTTGCAACAGAGTGGAAAGTTCAAGCCACGAGAGATGAAGAAGATAACATGGGATATCAGTGTGATTTACCCAGAGGCAAGGAAGAAGTGCAGCGAGCTAGTCTGCAATAGAATAACCAATCGATGGAATAGCTAGACAAGGTGGTTGAAGAGATAAGGAAGTTGATGTTAGGGTCGACAGAAGAAGGGGTCAGCACGAGGAGGATGGAAAAAAAGGAACCTGTACACGCAGTAGGGATGATGTAGGAGCAGAAGAAACAAAGAAGAGCAGACAAAAGACAACTCCAGGAGAAAGTTTGGGATTGAGGAGGACTTCAACCACGATGGAAAGCTCATGAGTGGGAACTCATGAATTTCCTAGCCGTGGATTATGATGCAGGAGCATCACTCCACCTCAGCAAACTCCAGCTGATTAACATGCATGGTGCATATTAAATAAAGGGAGAGGCGTCTCTCTCTCATTTTTCCTCAAAGAATCAAAAGCGTGATCTTGGAATTTAATGAGGACAAGTTGGAAGAGCCAAGCTGTGAATTCGCACAAGCTAGAGATAAGGTCACCATTAAGTGGTTGACAACATGAGGGATCTGCATATGATTTGGATCATATTTCCATAATTGTGATTTGCCCATTAGATAGGCATTTTGAATGGTGATTTGACACCACTAGTTTAGCTTGCGAGGGAACCTCGATGAGCCCCTCTTGTATAAATTGTTGTTTTGTATGCATGATAGAGGCTATTGAAGTTTGATGAAAAATAATTGTAAGTCAAGTAGAAGGAGGTTAGATAAGATAGATTTATCCAGAGGAAAGAAATGCAGAGAGTCGAGACTCAGTTGTAGCTTGGAATCCACTATTGTAATTTGACATTCCACAATTAATAGAAAATAACATTTTTTTTCTGTTATCAATTTCTATGTAATGGTTGTTGTGTTATGAATGTCATTTCTATGAATTTGAGTTGTAGATGAATTTTAGAAATCATATGCAGGGATAGAGATATAGTTTTATATCAGTGAGTGTGTTGAATTAGATCTGGTTCTCTAGGTTAAGTGCAAGGAGTGCACAATAGAGAGAGGAAACTTTGTGATCTGACCTGAGGAGTGCATGTCTGAAATCGGTGGAGTCAGAAGAGAAGTTTCCAGTAGGGCATACCCTATTAATGCACAGACTCACAAATAAATTTCAAGGTGTTTAAGTACCTTGGAAAGAAAGATTGTGTGGGAGGAAGCATAGTTCAGGGTTACGGAAGACTCAGAAACACTCTTCCAGGAGGGCATCGATTCGGTGTGAAGAAACATGCTACCAAGACACTTGGATGCATTGGAACCCTTAGGAGAGGCCTAGAATTACTGAACATTATGAGGAAGAAAGGCTTTGTAAGAGCGCATCGACAAAGGAAAGGAGATGCCTTAACTCTTTCGTAAAGCTAAGGGAGAAGCCATCGAAGAATGGAGTTGAGCACAAGGAGTGCACCCAAGATACTGTAAGTCCATATTACAAGCTCAGGAGGAAGATCATGAATCTTCCAAGAGGGCATGAGGAAGTTCACAAAGGAAGAGTAAACTTTCAAGGTTTTCAAGCCGATCAAAGTCGCAAAAGAATCTGCGTAGAACTATGGAAGGAGTGCTGAAGGAATTCAATAACAACCTAATTCTTCTAAATAAATAGTTTTCACTATGTGATAAAAGGGGTTGAGGACTTGTCGAAGTATCGAAGTCTAGAAAATCTTCCATCATTAGAGGAGACAGGTGCCAGAATATTGAGAGGTTTCAGGATAGGAACTTTGAAAGGTTTTCCAGAAGAGAACATAGATCTTCACGAGGCTGAGAGGCATGAGTGATTCTCGATCATTGGATCTAGAGGGCACATGGAAGAGATACATGCAGTTAGGGATAAGTCAAGGAGAAAATGCCCAAGGCACTGGGAAAAGAGAGGACTCACGAAGTACGAACTCGCAAGTTGATCAGAGTCATTGATCGTGAGAGGAATGTCGACTGTAGATTGGTCCTAAAGAATTCATCGATGCAGGAATCAAGAAAAGGGAGTAAGCCACTCGTGAATGTTTTGAAGTATAGAAGCGCGAAGGGAGTTGGCCCATGGGCGAGGTCCATGGTCACATCAAGGAGGGAGTATAGCATAGAGGGATAGCATTGTTGGCATTAAATCTAGAAAGAGTCAAGGAGAGGGTCCACGGGTACCACATAACCTGTGCCAGAAAAAGGAAGGACCTGTGATAGAGGTTTTGGGTTCCAAGAAGAATATAAGGAGTTGCTCCGACTCATATATCGAATGATCCTAGATCGGGAGGTTGAGCAGCCTTTTGGGGGAGAAGGGGGTCATCACCAGTCCCTTATATATAATACATGATTTTATGTTGAACCTCATTTCTTACTCACAAACATGCTGAGCTATACCTAGAATACTCCCAAGCAAGTTTGATTTAAGCTCTTTTTTGACTTGTTTTCAAAAAATGAAAATATTTTTGAGTGAACTTGTCTCTTTCACACTTGTAAATTGGATTTGAAAGGACATCTATTTGGTGCAATTTTGTCCCTTTTTCAAACCAAGTAGACTAAGATTATGAAAAAATACAATTTTGGCGTTAAGTTGTAATTGCATATCATGCCCTTGCTTGCAGTATTGAGCCCATTGTCATTTCTTTCTTTTGTGTTATAAGTCATTCACCTCAACAATTTACATTCTCAACCAAGCAGAGCCTCGTTTATATCATTTGCAGCTTGACACCCTATACCCAAGAGGAAAAATTCCCCCAAGTGTCCATCTCTTGCATGCACCTCCTTTGATTGAGCATAGGTATGTTCCATTGTTGGAACTGGTTTTCTTACTTGTGACACTCGTTTCCCCCTTTGTATCATAGAATTCATTTGACTATGAAAAAACAAAAAAGGACATGCAAGAAGGGAATACTAACTTATATTGGCAGCAGTCATGCGACCTTTGAATAGAGAAAAACAAAATTGAATCCACTTGTAATAAACATTTTGGGTTTAGCATGACCTTAGGAACTTGAGCTCATTACAAAGAGTTTACTCCTATTGTTGCAAGAGTTGGTTCTAGGATTTAATAGAGCCAAGCCTTAGCACATTTTAAATGAAATAAATTTTTTCACTTGGACTTGACTTAGGTTGCATGCAAGTAAATTCCGAGATAACCTCGAACCACTTTTGATTGGAGACTTCCCCTTCCAACCCGAGAGGGATCTCTCAAAAATATGTCACAACACGATATTCAATAGGCTTAACAGTGGGCAGATCTGTGGGTAGCAAAATTTTTTGGGTTTTTAGGGTTGATGGGTTGGACTGGAAAGTAGTCCATTGGGCATGGAGTCAAATGATCAAGCAAGTAATAGGAGTGTTTCGGCAATGGAAATCCATGGAGAAAAGATGAGATAGAAGTTGATTACAGAGGGAAGGATTTATAAAAAGCATGGCAGCAGAATAAAGAGAAAACATATCAAAATGCAAGGAGCACCTAGAAATGAGTGAATTCCAAGAATAAATCAATGGAAAGAGATAGTTAGGACAGAGCATCTAGCAAGGATGAATTATGAACTTTCATATCTCTGCAAGAAACAACATATAACTTGTCCAACAATAGAGCATCTAACAAATGGATGAATTCTATTACAAACATAGTTACAAATCAGGAAGCAAATGGAAATAAAACCAAGTGAAATGATGTGAAAATGAAGCAATAAGACATTGTCTACAAACAAAATCACAAGAATCTCTGATATAGATCGAAAATGATCTGCACTCTTTTATTAAACATGATAACAAGTGCTACAACCCAACGGTACCACCCCTCTCTCCTCTTTTACAAATATTCCTCATATATGTATTGAGGTCGAAATCCTCTCTAATCTAAAAGATAACAACAGTTACAACCAATTCTTGAAACTTTCTGCCATAGAAAATGGGCGAAACTACTGAAAACTAGGGCTGTGGTTATGGCTCTGTATATCTCGAATAGAGACATATGTGTATACACTAAAAAAAGATTTTTTGAATCTATTTATTATGAGAAAAAACCTCTCTCAGTTCCCTGAGATCCATTTTCATTTTCCTCATATCTGCATTTTACAAACATGTGTCAAAATAGGAAAATATGTTAAGAACCAAACATTAATATAGCATAGAAAAACCTCAGGAAAAGTACTCAACGCCTTGAAAAAGAGATAATTTCAGATAATAAGCCTCTTCGAGGGGGCAACCTCCTTTTACCCCACTTAAATGTTCAAGTCCAAGACTCCTTTACCCCACTTAAATGTTCAAGTCCAAGATGATCTGAAATGAAACACTCCTTGGTATATATAGGAGACTAGAGGTTTAATGGCCCAGTCACATAAATAAAATAACATTACCAATCTAAATTACAACTAATGGCCTAGAGCCTACATAAATAAAATAACATTACTAATCTAATATGCCCCACCATGGTAATGAGCCAATATTAGGGCTTAACATGCCTCCCCTTGAGACAAGCATCCAAACTGGAGTAACTCGATGCTTCAGAGCAAGACCATTCTCTCCAAGTAACCTTCACCGTAGCTTCCTCCCATTTAATGAGATACTCGCTGAAATGGACCTATTCCTGGGCTTGGTGAATTCTGTGTCGGGATGGCTCTAGGCTCCACAATATGATTTTTCCTTCCTCAAGTTCTACCAATATAGTTTGAACTCCATCTTGTCGCCTATAACTTTCTTTTTAAGCATGAAACATGTCCTGGGTGTACTCGCGGAAGACGTATGCTCCAATTTGTATGCCATAGTACCAATCTTTGCAACACCTTATAAGGGCCATAAGTAATTTTGCGATAATTTATTATCCTTCTTGGCTTGCTTGAGGGACATCTCTGCTTGTATGGTTGTAGTCTTAAAACAATTCCTAACTCTACTTCAAAAATTCTTCACTCACGACAAGATCTTGTTGTTTCAGCATTTTGGTGCCATGGTCGCTGTCTCAAGATTTGGGGAACTTGTTGTTGATTCTCGATGTGGATCTTCCAACGCTTGAACCTTAGATTTTCTTTAGAGAAGAAGTGATGGAAGGAGGGTGGTATCCATAAAGTGCCATAAATGGTGTCATTTTGTTGCAAAGGCAGGAAAGGAAGTAAGTTATACCACCATTCCGCCAAGGGTAACCATTTGAACCACAGTGTTTGTTTATCAGACAGCTAAACGAAGGTATCCTTCTAGACATTTTTTAACTATCTTGGTTTGTCCATCGATTGAGGATGATAGGATGAGCTTGCGAGCCAATTGAGTACCCAAACAAGAAAATAATTCGTCCAAAAATATCCAAAGGAAGATGGGATCTCGCCAATACAACAATCTTTGGGTCAGCTGCGTAGCTTTGAATCCCATGACGCGGTGGCAATCAGACGAAGCTTTTGAAGGTGAGAGAGTGCAATAAAAGTGTGCTGCATTTGGTCAATTCATCAATCACCATGATGACATTCTTTCATTCATACTGTGGTAACCTTGTGATGAAACTATGAGACCTCTTCCCAACATTGACCTGGTATGGATAATGGTTGTAAAGACCTGTGGTCTTAATTGTTTCCACCTTATTTGTTGGCAAACCAAAATTTGCCACAAACCTTTGAACATCGGCTTTTAAGGCCATCCCAAAAAAATCCTTTGACTCTATGGTAGGTTTTCAAAATCCCAAGTTCCCTCCCACTGGAGAGGTGTGCAATTCCATTAGTACCTTTTTGTTTGAGTTGGAGTTCTTACACAAATATAAGCTGCATCTTTGTACCATAGTGAATCATTTTTTCCATGTAAATGTATTCCATGCACCGTATCCCGCTGCAACCTTTCAATGAGAGTCCACACTTTGTCGCCATTCTTCCATTCAACTTCTTTGCTTCTATTATCCAACTGGTTGATGATCGAGATATAATGCAGAAAGGCCTCAACATCTTCATCCTTTCTGAGAGTGCCTCACACAACATTTGCTTCCTTTATAGATTATCGCAACCGCTAACCCAAGATCTTGTTACCCATTTTGTTGTTTTCCAAGATAGTCTCTTGTTCCAAGAAGTATTTAAAGACTATCATGATTTGTTTTGGACTTAAAGTCTCTACCTATTAGGTAAGGACGCATTTTCTTCAATGCATGTAGTATTTCCATCATTTCCTTCTCATAAATGGGTTTGTGTAAGTCTCTTCCTTGAGTGGTCGACTTTCAAAAGTCGTGGGCCTCTTCTTGCATTAGGACAGCACCAATTCCATTTCCTATGCATCACATTCCACAATAAAGGTTTTTGTGAAGTCCGGAGTGGTCGCGACAGAGCTTTACATCACCTCTTGTTGTTCAAACGATTTAGTTGCTTCTCGAGTCCATGAAAAATGCATCCTTCTTAGTTAGTTCTGTTAACGGTGATGCTATTCTTCCATAGTTCAACAAATCCTATGGTAGTAACTCGTCAAACCCAAAAAATCCTCTAAGATTTTTAATGTTTGGGGAATCGCCACCCATCATGGCCTTAATCTTGTTAGGGTCTACCTTGACACCTTCATGAGATACAATATGACCCAACATCACCTCCTTTACCCAAAGAAACATTTGGATGGTTTGGGCACATAGTTGTTTCTCCTTTATAGTTGTAGCACCTTGTCAAAAAATAATAACAGATTAGCACCTTGTCACACATGATCCTCCAAAGACTTACTATAGATTAGTATATCATCAAAAATACTAACACAAATTTTCAAGGAAGGGCTTGAAAATGGAATTCATCAACCCTTGAATGTGGAAGGTGCATTTGTAGTACAAAAGGCATGACCAAAATTCATAATGGCCTTCATGAGTTCGAATGTTGTTTTGGGATATCTTCCTTCATTTTGATCTGAAGATGTCCTGAATGGAGATCCAAATTTTAGAAATAGATTGCTCCATGTAGCTCACCTAACAATTCATCAATCACTGAAATGGGGGAACTTATCGTTACAGTGATCTTGTTGAGCTCTCTATAATCTCGGACACATAAGTGCCTATGAGCTATCTTTCTTGAATACCATTAACACCGGTGCAGAGTAAGAACTTTGTCTAGGTATAATGATGCCGCCTCTAACATTTCTTCAACCATGCGCCACTCTCACTCTTATGGGCATAAGGGTATCTCTATGCCTCGATGTTAGGAGGAACACTCCTGTGAATTAGGTGAATTTCATGATCATGATTTCGAAGTTGGTGGGAGACCTTTGGGAAACATTCAAATACTTTGGAATTTTAATAATGATCCTTGAGATCTTGAGGAATAGATAGCTTAGATGTTTCAACATCTAGTGAGCATATTTTTGCACAATGCCTTGATGCCCATTTTTTAATACTTTTGTCATGCCATTAGAGCTTATCACCTTAATGCTTCCCTGATACCTCTCAACTCAATTCCCTTTTCCTTCCAATAAAATTTCATGAAAGTTCTTGTTAAAAGCCACCGTTCCTAATGATTGTAACCATTGGATTCCTAGTAACAACATCTGCACCACCCATGGGTATAGCAATCATTGGACTATTTTATTACATATTCCCCATTGTAAGATTGATCTTATTGCATTTTCCCAGCAATTGATAAAGCCCTCCATCCTAAACTAATACTTGAAACTCGGCACTGATATAGTTAAAGCAATTGAGATCTTTACAATGGCAATTAAACAAAATTATGGGTACCGCCAGAATCAATTAGGACTATTATCACCTTTTTCTTTTGATGTATCCTTCGATCTTGATAGGGCTTGAGGAGTGCCAATTCCACCAATGCATTACATGATATCGTGGAGTCAACTCGCATCTAAATTGTTTCTATCGCCATCTTGAGATGTCTTTGTTCTTGTTCTTCTTCCTCTTGCTGTCCATGTAGAATTTCTCTAACATAATGAACCTTGCCCAGACTTGTCACACAATTAAAAGCATAAACCTTTTGTTTTCTTTCCTCCAATTGTTGAGGTGTCAACCTTGTAGGTTGATGTGTTTTAGGAGAAGGAGCATTGTTCTCTATAGATGTTAGGATAGGTCCTTCTAGTAGCCATAGCCATATTTTTACTTTCAACATTTCTTGCCACCTTAAATGCATTCTCCAATGATTTGGGTCTCAAAGGCGAATCCCTCATGTTGAATGTTATCTTTTAAAGTTCCTATGAATACATCAATCAAATGCTCATCCGAATATTGGTTACCTTTTATATTCAATCTTTGGAAGTTCTCAATGTGCTCGTAACGTAACCCTTTTTGCTTGAGAGATTTATCAATTACAAGAAGGTATCAAGCCCTTGTATCCTCATATTATCATTTCTCTCGCGGAACATTGTCCAAGTGATCTAGTGATTTGCTAGAAAAGCCATCGAGCACAAACAAATTGATTAGGGTTCTAAATATAAGGAAGCAATTGCACTCTTTGTGTATGTGGTACATTATGGAGATCAAAGAATTGCTCCATCCTGTTCATGACTGGGTCCTTGCCATCAAACTCTGTCAATCTTAGGAACATGGTTAGTCTTCTCGAAACCAAAGTTGGAGAGTTTCTCCATTCTTGATTCACCTTCCTGTGTCCACATCAGGAATTTCATTGATGCATTTTCACTTTCAGGTGTCTTGTCCATAAAATTTTTCAATACTTCCATGATCTCCCCTTTAAACCATCTATCTTAGTATCCAACTTAGCTTCCATTGAATCCATCTTAGTATCCAACCGCTTCCATTGAATCCATCAACTTAGCTTCTCCATTGAATCCATCTTATTTTGTAGTTCATTTATGTCCTCACGATTTCTTCACCTTCATCAAGAGTCCCAAGTGGGATTTTCTGAGGCTTATTTGGTGTAGAGGTTCCCTTTATTGGTGGCATGTCATTTGTGCACTTTGAACCTTGATTTTGAGGTGGTTCTGCTAGACATATTTGCTCTATTAGGGCGTCTCCAAAGTTTCAACCCTTCTGGTATGAAACTTTCCTTTATGTATTTCTCTCGATATGTCTTCTCTATAATGCCACAGGTCTGATCAAATTGATGTTCCAAGTGGAATTTACTGCACCACACCAATGATTTTTGTCCTTTCCAGGATTCACTCTGTAGTATGCCCTGCACAAAATAATTGGTATAAAAATCTGAAACTCAAACCATAAATAGTACAGACTGTCCACGATCCAATGCAACCAGTCCCACTCAATTTGATACCCAGTAAGAAGTTATGCTTGTTTTACCTAGAACACCTTCTTGACTAGTCAATGGGCTAGTCAGATAATCTCTATCTTACATTGTGGTGTATATACAAATTTAAGATGACCCAGATGCTAAACTTTTTTTCCACAGATAAAAAATAAATACTAATTTTTGTAAATTGTCTCTGGAGTTCAGGGTCTGAAACGTTACAGAAATTTTTTTATAGGCAAAATTCAGCAATGACTCACTTGTGGATGATTCCAGAACCCTTTTTTGTATAGGCTTTATCTCCGAAAGTATATATCTCAGAGCTAAATTTTACAACGTACCTTGATCCGTCTCTAAAAACCCTTGTGCCGTTCCTCCTGAAACGTTGTAGAAAAAATTTATAGCGAAAATTCCACACGGTGTTTCTGATGTAGCAGCTAAACCCCAAGACCTTTGAGCTCGATACCATATGTTAAGAACCAAACATTAATATAGCATAGAAAACCTCTATGGAAAAGTACTCAACGCCTTGAAAGAGATAATTTCAGATAATAAGTCTCTTCGAGGGGCAACCTTTTACCCCCACTTAAATGTTCAAGTCCAAGATGATTCAAATGAAAATGACCTTTGGTATATATATAGAGACTAGGGAGGTTTAATGGCCTAAAGCCGACATAAATAAAATAACATTACTAATCTAAATTACAACTAATGGCCTAGAGCCAACATAAATAAAATAACATTACTAATCTAATATGCCCCAATTAAGTGGTAATGAGCCAATATTAGGGCTTAACAAAATATGAGATCCGAAATTAGGGCAACGAGATGGATTTGATTCTCCCAATCTATGATAATTGTAGAAAAAATGAGATATTATTTTGATATTCTATGTGTTAGGCATAAAAACCTCCAACTGTTTCTCAAAATGATCCTCCAGTCACTCAGAATCATCATTTGCAAATGATGACTCAGCATAGTAAAAAATGCCACATTTCTGAAAACGAACCTCATATTTTGGGGGACTTTTGAATTCCTTCAAAAGCTCCAAATGAAATTATGAAGAAACCAATAGAAATATTAGGATTTGTAGATGTCAATTGACTATTCGAACGTGGAAAATGGCCTCCCGAAGGCTGAGAAAAATGTTTTTTTTTTTTTTTCCCAAGGCCATTTTTTGCATATGACTGGAGTCCCGATTTTGGGTTTTCGGGTTTTCAGGTTTTGGGGTTTTAGGTACATGTATTCAAGATTTATGACATGAAAGGAATCCTGAATTGCGAAATCATGATGGGATTAATTAGGCGATAATCATTTGTCTTAATCTCTAAATTAATCACAATTAGCAATTAATCTTTAACCTTTCATGGATTTAAGTGTTGAGACTTCGATAACACTTGATGTGAGAAATCCTGAATCAAGAAATTGCGATGGGATTTATTAAAAGTTAAAATACTCTTAGCTTTGTGATTAAGCACAATTAAAACACAAGCTTTCGGAAATCACAAACTTGAAACTTAAAGCACAAAGGCAGCTTGAGTCGTGAAATCCTGATGAGACTTGTCAACATTAATATTTCTTATTATTTAATTAACCCATCTTATCCTTTAATACTTTATGAATTCATGGATCAGGGCTGTATTTTTTAGGATATCTACTTCGACCAAATCCTTGATGGAAAAAAAACCGGACTCATGAGATTTTTCTCCATGTGGCTTAATGCTTGGTGTATGCGGTCGTTCCACTGCCAATGCTTCCATTCATTCTCCTAAGTGACCGAAAGCCAAAATTTCAATATTTGTTACAACAAAGGCTCCATCTAGGGATGGTTCTTTCCTGCAAAGCACCAAGAATAGTATACCACATTCCTTCATCCATTGGGCGACCTGAAATCATCCTTATCAAACTCTGAACTCTGTCACTTTACTTGCACCTTTCCGAAACAAAAACCTCTTATGTGTTCATTGGGCTATGGAGTCGTAATGCTTTAAAAAAAAACATATTGGATTCCAAACTAAATCAGAAGCATACTAAAAACCATTGTTGTACTCTAGTGCTCAAAGTCAAGCTTATTTATATACATCACCTACTCTAACCAATATCACTACTTTGTTCAAGTATAGGAAAACTTCCAAATCAACCAAGCGATTATCTGACTAGCAAACTTAATTATACTTCCATATTTGAGAAAAAGGATGACAAGAAAAGCTGCAAGTTTCAAAACATGCCCTAGGAGTAGGTACTTATCGTTTTGAAATTCAAACTTCAAGAAGTTGGAAACAAAAAATTCAGTCCCCCATTTTGACTCCATATAAACTGCTACTGGATCGTAGAAGGGGAGAGATATACCAATTTCACAATTAATGCATACTTCCTCCTATTGGGAAAGCTGTCTGAAATGTTTTTGCGCACTTTGTCCACTGCTGATTTTTTCTTCGACTGGTGCAAAAATGTCACATTCAAACTTACTGGTTTATCGCTCAATGGTTGCTAAACATGGAGGAGAGATCAATTGTTTCAATAACCTCTCCTTGTGTCCTTCACCTACTATCCAAATATCTTCTTGGTAGCTGTCATACATAGGCTGATCTCTTTCATGATGTTGTTTATTTCTTTCCTATTGAACCAAATTTTTTTTTTGCTCATCATCTTCAGAAACACTTTCACCACATGCATCAAACAAAGGAGGACTGCTGTAAATTTTCGTGTGTGATGAAAAATACATTTTCTCTTCTTGTTCTTCTGGATATTCATCATAAATAGGTTCATCAGATATCTTAGGAGTGTCATCACTAAGACAAATGCTAGGAATATCAATCGTGAAGCTATCTATCTCAGATCCACACTCCTCCAAATCATAGTCTAAAGTATCTTCGAACAACAAACATTCTTCAAGGTTATTAAACATGACAATCCTATCTTCTTCATGAAACAAAACAGTGTCTACAAGATGATCCTCTGGATGAAAATCATCATCATAAATTGGTTTACTAACTTCCTCTAAAGTTCCATGGTTGTCATGATTTAAACTTAGATTTTCATTTTTAGTAATAGAAGAAGTTTCACTCACATGTTCAGGAATATGTGAATGTTGTAGATCTATGTAAAGAGGGGTTGCAACATGACTATTCAGGATTTGATCTATCTCTTATTCTGTTAAAGGAGGAGGTGGTCTATGCAATTTATGGATCAAGCAACCATTGTTTTCTTTCTCTTCTACATGTTGACCATGATGTCGAATATCTTCTCCTTGAATGTGATCACAAAAGATATCATATCCTACTTTTTTATCAGCCAACTCTTCTTCATACTGATTATCTTCATCGACTTGAGAAATTTCTGATATTCCTTCCTCCTCTTCAAGAAGATGTGTTTGATCTGTTTGTATTATAAATTATATATTACATCAATCTTCAAAAAGTATTTTAGCTAAATAGATTCTTTTACAATGCTGATGAAAAAGTATGTGAAAATATTTCAATGAAGGAATACTGGAATGAGGTAAATATTTATACCAGAGTTTAGCATCTCTTTCTAATGAAAACATAAAAAATTTCATGAGGACATCTTCATGATGTATATTTAATTCATCCATGAGCTTGTGGAATTAAAACAAGTGTTGGGCGGGATTGTCGTCTGCATATTCTCCAAATTTAGGAAGGACATTTTCCCAAACTTTAATGTCTAGAATAGTGTTTGGAAAACCATAAACATTTGCCAATTCCAAAGGAGAAAACCTTGTAGCAATCCGAGCGGCAAATGAATCCAACATTTTGAGACCAGTGGAGTTGCCAGTAAATCATGTAGAGTCTTCCAACCAAGGAGTCACCAGGTGAATGATCATAGCCAATGGAATGCCTATCCCTTGTTCACCATCAAGAAATAGATATGAACTTTTTTTCGTATCCCAAGGAAGATAACTTCTTTCCTCCATCCCTAGCAATGACAATAGAAAATGTTGTCGAAAGAGTTGGTTCTAGGTTGTAATAGAGCCAAGCCTTAGCACATTTTAAATGAAATAAATTTTGTCACTTGGACTTGAATTGTGTTGCATGCAAGTAAATTCCGAGATAACCTCGAACCACTTTTGATTGGAGACTACCCCCTCCAACCCGAGACTGATCTCTAAAAAATATGTCACAAAAGGATATTCAATAGGCTTAACAATGGGGAGATCTATGGGTAACAGAAAGTTCTGGATTTTTAGGGTTGATGGGTTGGACTGGAAAGTAGTCCATTGGGCATGGATTCAAATGATCAAGAAAGTAATAAGAGTGTTTCGGCAATGGAAATCCATGGAGTAGAGGCGAGATAGAAGTTGATTACAGAGGGGAGGATTTATAAAAAGTATAGTAGTAGAATAAAGAGAAAACATATCAAAATTAAAGGAGCACTTATCAATGAGTGAATTCCAAGCATAAATTAGTGGAAAGAGATAGTTGGGATAGAGCATCTAGCAAGGATGAACTCTGAACCTTCATATCTCTGCAATAAATAACCTATAGCTTGTCCAACAATAGAGAATCTAACAAATGGATGAATTCCATTATAAACACAATTACAAATTGGGAACAAAATGAAATAAAACCAAGTGAAATGATGTGAAAACAAAGTAATAAGACATTCTCTGGAAACAAAATCAAAATAATCTCTGATATAGATCGAAAATGCTCTGAACTCTTTTATTAAACATGATAACAAGTGCTACAGCCTAGGGGTACTACCCCTCTCTCCTCTTTTACAAATATTCCTCATATATGTATTGAGGTCTAAATCCTCTCTACTCTAAAAGATAACAACAGTTACAACCAATTCTTGAAACTTTATGCCATAGAAAATGGGCCAAATTGACGAAAACTAGGGTTGCGGTTACAGCTCTATATCTCTTGAATAGTGACATATTTGTATAAATGGAAAGAGACTTTTGTGCATATTTTTATTATGAGAAAAAACCTCTCTCAGTTCCCTGAGATCCATTTTCATTTGCCTCATATGTACATTTTACAAACATGTGTCAAAATAGGAAAATATGAGATCTGAAAATTAGGGCTCGAAGATGGATTTGATTCTCCCAATATGTGACACCTATAGGAAAAATGAGAGAGGATTTTGATATTATATGTGTTAGGCACAAAAATATTTTCCCATTTCTCAAAATGATCCTTGAGTCGCTTAGAATCATCATCTGATAATGATGACTCAACATAGTAAAAAATGCCACATTTCTAAAAACGAACCTCGTCTTTCGGGGGACTTTTCACTGCCTTCACAAGATCCAAATGAAATTATGAAGAAACCAATAGAAATATTAGGATCTGTAGATGTCTATCGAATATTCAAAGGTGAAAAATGGCCTCCCCAAGGCTAATAAAAATGTTTGTTTGTTTTTTACCAAGGCTGCTTTTTGCATATGACTGGAGTCCTAATTTCAGGTTTCGGGGTTTTGGGTATCATGTCTCCAAGATTTATGACATGCAAGGAGTCCCAAATTGCGAAATCATGGTGGTATTAATTAGGATATAATCATTTTTCTTAATCTCTCAATTAATCATGATTAGCAATTAATATTTAACCTTTCATGGATTTAAGTGTCGGGACTTCGATAACACTTGACGCGAGAAATCCCTGTTAAAAATTAGGGTAAAATGCTAGAAAGTAGTCACTTTTTAATTTCAATGCTAAACCAACTTAGATTTGTAGCTTAACATATAAAAGATAGATCTATAATGTACTGTAGCAGCAGAAGAATAGAGCTCAGAAAAATATATCAGATCCAACAGTAGTACTTTAATCTAAGATCAGAAAATAAAAGACCTATAAACAAGTTTCAGATCATAGACAGTGATTAGTAGCTCTTTAGATACAACAGTAGGTCTATATACTCAGATCATAGACAGTAATGAAGATCTCTCTAAATATAACATCAGATCTATATATATAACTGAGTTATGAGATGTAGAAGAAAGAGTTATATGCAGATCTATATAACAGTAGAATAGACAATGCTTATTCAATGTTTATTCAGATTGACAATGCTTATCTAGCAGCTCTATATATAGCAGCAGATTGGCAATTCAATAAAATAATTTTACAGTTACCTCAGATCTGAAGTTAGAAGAAACAAGATGGAAGCATACCTGGTACTTGCATTACCTCTAAAGATAGCATAGAACCACAATAGGTGTAGGTCCTTGTAGTTATGCTCAAACAAAGGTTCAGTTCATGGATCTACAAAAGATCTTTTATGCCAAGGTTGAAGGAACTTTCAAGCCACCAAGATTAAGGGTTATTGGAACAAAAACACCAAGAACCCAAACCCTTTCTAGCCACAAGACTTTGTCAAAGAAAAACTCAGATCTATACACACAGGACTAGACAACAGATTTGAGGAAGGGTTGTACCCTTAAATGAAACCCCACAGCTGAGATAGGACGTGACACCCACATCAGACAATCCTAGTAGCATGCGACACCCTCAACAAACAATCCTATAGGAGGTATATGTTGCAGCACCCACAACAAACAGTCCTACAACAAGCAGCGGCACCACACAACAGACACATAACAGTATGGAAAAGGGATGACAGCCCTCAAGGAGTCGCTACAGCAGAAGAGGATAGAATAGCAACAGTAATCCTCCACAAACCAAGGTCACAACACACTTCAGAAATCAATAGCATACTAGGATTGAGGCCGCAAACTCAAGGGATCTCCACGTTATCACAAGAATGAATAATGGATAGGTGTAGGGGGGCGGGTTCTTTAAATAGTAGATAGGGCAAGGTTAGGGCTAGAATAGGGCTATTTAAGTTACATTAGAAAGTCACATGTTTAAATTAGAAATTTAAACATGTGACAATTAATTAATGTTTAACTTTAAAACATAACCCCTAAATAAACCAACAAAACCCAAAACAAAATAACCAAGGGTAAGGGTGGGTTT